>NIVC01003204.1:0-44290 GCA_002269645.1 Macrostomum lignano
AGCGGTTTGGAGTCCATAGCGATTCAAAATTGTCCACACACAGACAGACAGACAGACAGAGTTTTGATTTTTATAGGTAGAGATTTTTATTTCTTTTTTGTTGGCCTCCCCAACGGGGGGGCGCAGACTGCTAGTCCAATATACTAAATAGGGTTGCTTATGGGTATGCAATTTATTCTAGCAAAACAGCTAACTAAAATACGTATGAGCCATGTCAGAAAGTCAGAGGCTGCCAATATAATCTCATATGAATTCTACCGTAAAGTGCAAGTAGGTTTGAAGCGCAAACGACAATAAAACTGTAGCACTCTGAGTACTGCAGAGATCCGCCTACATTTTCCATTATGTCGTTTTACTCGATAACCAATGGCAACCTGCAAACCCCACAGTCTGTTTGAGATCACCCAGTCCTCTACTGGTCAGCTACGGCCTGATAGATTTGAGCAACACCGACCTCGAGTACGAGCACTCGTTCACGGAGAATTCATTGGTAATGGTCGGCTATTTAATGGACTGGTTGATTTATCATCATTTGACAACGTTGAGAGCCTCCTATCACTTTCATTTTCGCATCTGGCACCATAATTAATTAATAACGTTTTCAGGGGGAAAGTAGTTAGGTAAAATCCATTAAAAATATCTTCTGACGCGTAAATGAATATATTTTAATTGTTTACTCTCACTCACAGTCCGAGAGTCAGTCTCACCCGTCACTCTCACAGTCCGAGAGTCAGTCTCACCCGTCACTCTCACAGTCCGAGAGTCAGTCTCACCCGTCACTCTCACAGTCCGAGAGTCAGTCTCACCCGTCACTCTCACAGTCCCGAGAGTCAGTCTCACCGTCACTCTCACAGTCCGAGAGTCAGTCTCACCCGTCACTCTCACAGTCCGAGAGTCAGTCTCACCCGTCACTCTCACAGTCCGAGAGTCAGTCTCACCCGTCACTCTCACAGTCGAGAGTCAGTCTCACCCGTCACTCTCACAGTCGAGAGTCAGTCTCAGCCGTCACTCTCCAGCCGAGAGTCAGTCTCACCCGTCACTCTCACAGTCCGAGAGTCAGTCTCACCCGTCACTCTCACAGTCCGAGAGTCAGTCTCAGCCGTCACTCTCACAGTCGAGAGTCAGTCTCAGCCGTCACTCTCACAGTCCGAGAGTCAGTCTCACCCGTCACTCTCACAGTCCGAGAGTCAGTCTCAGCCGTCACTCTCACAGTCCGAGAGTCAAGTCTCAGCCGTCACTCTCCCAGCCCGAGAGTCAGTCTCACCCGTCACTCTCACAGTCCGAGAGTCAGTCTCACCCGTCACTCTCACAGTCCGAGAGTCAGTCTCACCGTCACTCTCACAGTCCGAGAGTCAGTCTCAGCCGTCACTCTCCCAGCCGAGAGTCAGTCTCACCCGTCACTCTCACAGTCCGAGAGTCAGTCTCACCCGTCACTCTCACAGTCCGAGAGTCAGTCTCAGCCGTCACTCTCCCAGCCCGAGAGTCAGTCTCACCCGTCACTCTCACAGTCCGAGAGTCAGTCTCACCCATCACTCTCCAAGCCGAGAAGCAGTCTCAGCCGTCACTCTTCCCAGCAGCCCGAGAGCCAGTCTCAGCCGTCACTCTCCCGCAGGCAAGCTCATGTACGGCGCCTTCTCTGCAATAACATTCATCGTCCTGCTCAACATGTTGATTGCCATGATGAACTGCAGCTTTGAAGAGATTGTGGTACGTTTCTAATATTCAGTGCCTGCTACTCAAAGTAGAGGCGGCGATATAAAATAAAAAACTGATTTTTCACATCTGCAGGCCCAGGCAGACACGGAGTGGAAGTTCGCCCGCGGCAAGCTGTGGATCAGCTACTTTGACGAAGGCGGCACCCTGCCGACGCCATTCAACATCATCCCGAGCCCGAAGTCTTTCCTGTACGCGATGGCCTGGCTCAAGGATAAGGTCTGCTCCTGCTCTAAGCGGCACCAGCGCAGCAAGTGGCAGAGCATCCGGGTAAGACTGCGCAAGATTTTATCTAAGTGAATTTTGTATCATGTTTGCAATTGAGAAGTGGCTTATCTCTCCTGTTGCAAAAGTGGTGAAGAAAGTAAACGAGAAGGAGGCTCGGTACCAGGTGAAGAAGCCTGTTTGCTTGTTGATGTCGACCCACATTAAAACTAAACGGAAATCCTAACCCTAACCCTCAGTCGGTGATGCGCGACCTTATCAAGCGCTACTTGATGGTCCGTCAGAAGTCGGACGACAAGCAGGGCGTCACAGAGGATGACTTGAACGAGATCAAAGGCGACATATCGGCGTTTCGCTTCGAATTGTTGGAGATTTTCCGAACCAACGGCATGCGAACGCCCGCCCACATGCAGCAGCGGTCCAGTAAGGGGTCGGGCTGACCGTAGCGCTGGGAAACAAAGTGGCTGGCTAGAGTAAAAGAGAAACGGAACATAAATCAGTCCACGTGCAAAGCATATCAATAATTTCCTGACCCGATTCCACTAGTACAAAAAGCCACTTTAGGAAATCTATCTCAGTCAACATTTAAGCTCAGGAAACATGTATGTAGCTTAGGGAACATGCAGCTTAGGGAACATGCAGCTTAGGAACATGCAGCTTAGGGAACATGCAGCTTAGGGAACATGCAGCTTAGGGAACATGCAGCTTAGGCATGCAGCTTAGGGAACATGCAGCTTAGGGAACATGCAGCTTAGGGAACATGCAGCTTAGGGAACATGTAGCTTAGGGAACATGCAGCTTAGGGAACATGCAGCTTAGGGAACATGTAGCTTAGGAACATGTAGCTTAGGGAACATGTAGCTTAGGGAACATGTAGCTTAGGGAACATGCAGCTTAGGGAACATGCAGCTTAGGGAGCACTGGCCAAAGTATTTGTGCAGGTGTGCGCTCTCGTGCGGGATGGGATGAAATTACCCCGTCGGTTGAAAAAAATCTCACCATGGCGACTCTTCCCAGCCAAGCTGCGGCGCCGCGGCAGCAAGCGGTCGATGCAGAGCCGGCGCTACGGCCGATTCCCCGGCGGCGAAGACCAGCAGCAGCAGCAGCAGGAGGGTGGCAGCATTGGCCGGTTCGACACCATCAGCGAGGAGGAATCAGACAGTCTCAACGGCAGCGTCAACGGCTGGCCGCTGGCCGGTCGGCAGGCCGGCGCCAGGACGCCGACGACTCCGCCGCGACGCCGGCTACCGCCGCTGAGCTCGCAGGACAGCTCGGAGAGCTTCCAGTCCAGCGGGGCCCAGGCCAGCCCGCCGGAGCGGCGACAACAGCAGCAGCAGGCGGAGCTGGCCCTGGACCCGGCCCAGCTGCCCGGCTACCAGCGGTCCGGCACCGCCAACTCCGACACCGCCGCCGCCAACGCCGCCGCGGCCGCGTTCACCAAGAAGACAATCGGCGCCGTCAAGAAGGTGTCATTCAACTGGAACCAGGAGGACGACAACGAGCAGGAGCGGCAGAGATCTGCCGAAGGTGACGGCGGCTCTGTTTACGTGTACGACGGGTCACCGGAAGCTTCAACACCTCAGCCGCAGCCGCCGCATCCGACAAGAGAGCAGCCGCAGGCGCCGCCGCAGCGAGCTCGGGGCGAGCGGCGCAGCGATCTGGTCTGAGCTGTCCCCTGGGTCCGAGCTCAACTCGTAAGTTCGCATTCCAAAGAATCGGATCAAAGTGTCATGCTTAGAGTTTTGCTGGATAAATATGGCAAATCTAACTGCGTTTTCATTGGTTCACAGCCTTTGTCTATGGTAAAATCTGGCGTCTCTTCGCAAAATCCTACAGCAATTCGCAAGCAATCAATATGCCTAGACAATGAGGCAAAAAAACAAGTTACTAAAACAGTTTACAAGTTGACTAATTTATAATCTCCTAGATGGTCTGTCACTAGCTAGCTTTTTGTATGCTCGTATTCCATTGCACAATCTTTTAAACTTTCCTTTTTTCGCGTAATTCTTTTATCCACAGCAAAATGGTATTTTTCCACAGATTACTAAAAGTACAATTGGCGCACAATCTTACGCAATTTTTATGCAATTGATGCAACTTTATTTTCTGAGTAAAAATTCTAATTGAGAATCGTGACAGTTCCGCATTCAAATCTGATTGGTTAATTCGCCGCGTTTGCCCGACTGGTCCGGTTTTTCCTCCGGGTGAACTACTTATTTACTGACTGAATGCAAGTAGTATAAATTGCGTTTTTATCCTTGTACGAGAAATCGGAATATTTTTTTATCTTTTTAAATTGAATTAAATTTAAATTAAATTTAGATTTCAGAATCGGAATTCGATAGCGCCGTTTCAGATCGTAAAGATTTGTTAATATTCTTGAAATTTACGACAACTGTTTTGCGGAGAACCCTAGCAACTGTACCAGCTGTTTTCTTAAATTGTTTTTATCAATTCTACAGAAAATGTTTTCTTCTTTGCAAATACTTTTTGCGAATTGAAGAATTTCTTTTTCGGAAATAAACGGAATGGATCTATTTTGCAAGCACCTCACTTAATTTACCGGTTCTTATTTATTTTGACATTATTCTATCTACTATTAGTAGCTGGCCAATTTGAACTGAAATTGTCAGTCGATACGCGCATTTTTTCTACTATTAGTAGCTTTGGCTAATGAAATGTCGAATGACAGAGTTTAAAAAAATCAAAATACTATATATACTCGTAGAAATGTATACTTTTTTTAAAAGTGCGTTCAAAAACAATAGAGATAAACGCAGAGTACATATTTTGAAATATTTTATTGAACTCTACGTGACTGGTGGTTCTCTGTCAGCGAAAATCGGTGCCACTCGATAAAAATTTCGATTCAATTATATAAGCTAAAACCAACATGGTTCGAACCGTGTCAAAAAAGTGCAAAGAGAAATCAAAAAAGAGCGTCAAGTTCTTGTGGAAGGCTCACGGGTGAGTTGCCAAATTCCAAACGATATGTGCAACAAGAGTCAAGTGCAGGCGAGTTAAAGGAAAATCAATAGGTTTGCAGGAATGAAAACGCGCTAGGTATGGACGGATTTCAGTTTACAGGTAAATCTGTAATTGAGATCTGAGCAGAGACGGTGCACTTGATAATTAAAATATCATGATAATTCTGAGCCTAAAGCACAGATACTAGAATAACTAGATGGGCCACTCAGCACATTTGCGTGCAAGCTACTTTCAGTTCAGTAGTAAGT
Source organism: Macrostomum lignano (assembly GCA_002269645.1). Classification (NCBI taxonomy): domain Eukaryota; kingdom Metazoa; phylum Platyhelminthes; family Macrostomidae; genus Macrostomum; species Macrostomum lignano. Next base: position 5,175 of record NIVC01003204.1, read on the forward strand.
TAAACGGAAGCATTTTAATGTATTCTTAAAGCCTGGGTTCATTTATTGGCTCTTACCCCACAGCTTAAGCCCTCCAACCGCGCCTTCCCACCCTACCCCCCCCGCCCCACCCCAATTTTTATTGCTTTCTCGGAATTCCAGCCTAAAGCTGCCATGTACATTTCAGTGGACTGGCTAATGTACATTATTGCTGAACAATAAAGCAAGCTGTTTACCGCCTGCAAGCTTTGGGCTTCTAAACTTATCAAATTCGTTTCAGCTGGCTTTTTTATAAATAGCTTATGTATTCTTCTTTGCTACTGAACTGAAAGTAGAAAGCTGATTTACTAAGTATTTATGCCTGAATAGTGGCCCATCTAGTTATTCTTGTATCTGTGGCCTAAAGTGACAAACCAACTAGCGGCAAGCTGTACAAAACTTCATCACACATTTTAAAAAATGACTTTATAAACGATGATTTCCTAGTCTCTGAAGACAGGCCACTTGCAACCAGCAATGCAAACTCGAATGCGAAATTAAGACGCGTAACTCCTCTGCAATGAAGCGGCACAGATACTGATCACAGATCGCAGCAAAAACAATTATTGATAAACAGACGATGCACTTCTCTTCAGGCCACAATGCCAGCTGCTGGCCCAGCAACTCCCCCCTCCCCAACCGGTCAGTCCGGCCGGTTTGGCGGCCTGGCGAGCGGCACGCTGGCCTTCCGCCTTAGCTGGAAGCGGCTGACTGCCGCGATCGGCCCCGACAGAGACGTCGACGACGATGAACCGGCAGCGCCGCCACCGCCGCGTCCGTTGGGCTTCAGGCAGCCGATGGAGGCACTGCGCCGGACTGGCACTGACTCGGCCTGCAGGCAGCTCCTCAGCTGGGCAACCTTGGACTCCTCCAGATCCGCCGCCGTGACCAACAGCACACTGGCCGAGCTGCCAACTCCAACTGAAGGCCGGTTGCGCAATGGCGGCACGGAGGACAGCAGGGCCTGCTGGCGAGGTGAGAACAGCGATGGCTGCTGCTGCTGCTCCAGACTGCCTGGCAGTACCGGCTGCTGTTGCTGCTGCTGAGTCTGAGCTGGAGTTGGCTGCTGTTGCGGCTGAGCAGCCTGGGAGGGAGGGGGAGATGCCGCCGCTGCCGCGGCCGCCGCTGCCGCGGCCGCCGCTGCCGCGGCCGCCGCCGTGGCTTTATTCGTTGTTGAGCGCCGCTGCTGCTGGTTAGTCGGCGGTGGAGGCGCCGCACGACGCAGCGGAGCTCGACGCACCGCGCCAGCGGCAGTTGTAGAAGACGTTGCCGACGACGATGTCGAAGGTGTCGTCTGCTGCTGCTGCTGCTGCTGAGAGCGGCTCCGAAAGTGCTGCTGCTGCTGCTGTCGGAGGCTGGGCCCGCTGCTGCCAGCCGAGCTGGCTAGAAAAGTCTTCACAGCGCGAGGCCCGCCGCGCAGCGAGGCCAGGTAGCGCCGGGTCCAGTCGCGCAGGGCGGCTAAACTGGATTTGCTGAGCCGGCTAACAGGATTCGACTGCACGTGGTCCAGCGCGGCCACCGCCATCGCCCGGCCGACCTCCTGGTAGTGAGCCGGCGCGTACTTCGGCGGCGGGCCGGGCGGAGGCGGCGGCGTCAGTCGGGGATCCTGGAAAGATTCGATTTGTTGCGGTTTTATCAACTGCATGCACAATTCATGTCAAGGGAATATGTACACTCTGGTGGCAGATTCATATGTACCTGAGGTCCGCGAACTTTCTTATCTCAAAAGTCATATAAAGAATCCAGCTTGTGGGGCTGCGGGCCAGATGAGTGAGGAGAGAGGAGAGGAGAAAGAAGAGAGAGCAGATTGGAAAAGAGAGAGAGAGACAAGCGAGGGGGGAAGAGAGAAGAGAGAAGGGAGAGAAGGGAGAGTAGAGAAAAAGAGAGGAGAAAAGAGAAGAGAGAGAGAGAGAGAAAAGAGTGGAGAGAGAAGAGAGAGAAAAGAGAGGAGAGAGAAGAGAGAGAAAAAGAGGGAGAGAATGGAGAGACGGAAGAGACAGGATAGAGAGGAGAGAGACAAGAGAGGAAAGAAGGGAGAGAGATGAGAGAGAAGCGAGAGAGGAGAGAGAGGGAGGAATGGAGAGAGGAGAGGAGAGAGGGAGGAAAGGAGAGAGAGGAGAGAGGGAGGAAAGGAGAGAGGAGAGGAGAGAGGGAGGAAAGGAGAGAGGAGAGGAGAGAGGGAGGAAAGGAGAGAGAGGAGAGAGGGAGGAAAGGAGAGAGAGGAGAGAGGGAGGAAAGGAGAGAGAGGAGAGATGAGAGAAGGGAGAGGAGAGAGAGGGAGGAAAGGAGAGAGAGGAGAGATGAGAGAAGGGAGAGAGAGAGAGAGGGAGGGAAGATAGAGGAGAGAGAGGCGAGACGATAAAGAGGCTTCGCGGCCGAAGTTTCCCGAACCCTGATATATACAGATTCAGTAAGCAGAGGGGCATGGGCACTCTGTATGACTGCTTGCCTCTTCAATGGCGGTGGGTCAATCGTCGCCTTTATTTGCAACAGTGCCCACAGCCCCCTGCGAACCCACTAACAAAATAAGCAGAGAGCAGAAATCAGGGGGGGGGGGGATCGCAGTGCCTCACCTGATGCATAGGCAGGTGATTGACGCATCTGCCGCTATTGTAGTTGCACTCCAGCGTGTAGCTGTGCACCAGGCCCAGGTGCTTCCAAATGGCCACCCGGCCAGCGCCAGCTTTTGACAGTCCGTCCGCTTGTCCCGCAGGTACATGTTGCGCACGGTGAAGTTGCAGGCTGAATATTCGAAATAGGCAGAATTGGCAGCGATGAGGCGCGGGTATAACAAGTTCTCCATCATTGCTGAGTCCGGCTCGACGTTGTTGCCATAGACAAAGCAGCCGCGCTTTGAGCAGTGGCCGTGCAGGTCAATATAGTAGGCGATGCCGCTGTCCGATGGAGGAACCTCGAGCAGGCGCGGATCGCACAGGTGCGGACAGGTCGGGTTGCCGGGGTCAAAGGAGCCCGGACCGCCGGGAACCTGAGAAGGATGCACGCACGGAGCTGAGCTAGGGCTGCTGCCACAGTGGTTTGTTTAGCCTATGGCTTCAGACCATATTAAACATAGTCTATAACTGCATTGTCTATGGCCTGTCATCCCTACATTGTCTATGGCCTGCGACCCCATTGTCTATAGCCTGTCACCACCCTAGTGTCCATTGCCTGTCATCACCCCTAGTGTCCATTGCCTGTCATCACCCCTAGTGTCCATTTCCTGTCACCAACCACCCCTAGTGTCCATTGCCTGTCACCACCCCTAGTGTCCATTGCCTGTCACCACCCCTAGTGTCCATTGCCTGTCACCACCCCTAGTGTCCATTGCCTGCCACCACCCCTAGTGTCCATTGCCTGTCACCACCCCTAGTGTCCATTGCCTGTCACCAACCACCCCTAGTGTCCATTGCCTGTCACCAACCACCCCTAGTGTCCATTGCCTGTCACCAACCACCCCTAGTGTCCATTGCCTGTCACCAACCACCCCTAGTGTCCATTGCCTGTCACCAGCCACCCTAGTGTCCATTGCCTGTCACCAACCACCCCTAGTGTCCATTGCCTGTCACCAACCACCCCTAGTGTCCATTGCCTGTCACCACCACCCTAGTGTCCATTGCCTGTCACCAACCACCCCTAGTGTCCATTGCCTGTCACCAGCCACCCCTAGTGTCCATTGCCTGTCACCAACCACCCCTAGTGTCCATTGCCTGTCGCACAACAGTCTATGGCCTGTCCCCATCCCATTGTCTATGGCCTGTCACCACCACATTGTCTATAGCCTGTCCCCACCCGATTGTCTATGGCCTGTCACCACCCGATTGTCTATGGCCTGTCACCACCCGATTGTCTATGGCCTGTCCCCACCACATTTTCTATGCCCTGCCACTCCATTGTCTATGGCCTGTCACCACCACATTACCTATTGTCTGTCACCAACCCATTGTCTATAGCCTATCACTTCATTGTCTCTTACCCTATACTCATAAAACGGATTCTCGAACACTCACTGGGTCATCTCCATCGGAATCGGAACCCTCGTTTCCCGGCCGGAAATCAGACTGTTTTTTTATGGGAAGCGGCGACTTGCGTATCGGTGAATCGGCAGCGGCCATCTGAGGCGAGCCCTCGCGTAGCAGGACGTTCTCGCCTTTGGTCTCGTCGAATACTAGGGACATGACTCGATTGCGAGACTGTGGGATTTCAGTTGGATCCTTGGTTTACTTTTTGTTGTTGCGAGAGGCAAAAAATTAGATGTGCTCAAATGTATGCAGGTATGATGTGGTTTAGGCATGCCGTACATATGAGCGACTTCATTCCGAGCTCTATTAGCCAGTAAACGGTTGTTCGGTAGGCGCTTAATTAGCGCGGCCTATTCAGTAAGCGCACGATTATTTATCTCCGCGCCTTTGAAATGCCAACCCGTATACAGTAAAAGTACATCAGACTAATCCCAACCAAGTGACCTCACTCGAATGTTTCTCTCAGCGTCCTCCGTGTCGCCGGAAACTAATTCTGGCGCCGACTCGGCCGATGCCGATTTTGCACAGGAATTCTCGGCCGCCGTTCTGTCCGGGACGGGTACGGAGGCTGCGGAGGCGGCCGAGGTCCTAGCAGGCGCAGCCTGTTTCCGATTGGCCCGATGGTGATAAACCAGCACGCTCTTGACAGCGTAGATTGTGGGGTAGAGCTGCGGGTCGGGGTCCAGGTAGAATCTGTTCAGATTGACACCACGGCTGTCGGTGCGATAGTGACCCGGGTGACCCCGTCCGGGTTGAGCATGGGGATGAGCTTGAACACGAACAGGCGGCGCAGCTGGCGGGCTCGGGCGTCGGCTTCGCGAAGGATGAATTCTAGGAAACCGTTGAACACGAAGCTGGCCGGAGTCTCGCCGGGGTGCACCCGGCTGCTGACTAGGAAGACTCGCTTGCCGGGGAAGGCGCGCGGCCGCGGGTTGCTGCGCTCCAGAAAGAGGCGTTCGTCGAAGCGGTCCTCCTCCTGCGGCGAAGGCGGTAACGGAGTGGATTGCGAACGGTCAGAGGCGGCGTTGGGATCAGAAAAGAATCGGGACTGCAGGATCGGGACTGCAGAATCGGGACTGAAGGATCGGGACTGAAGGATTGGGACTGAAGGATCGGGACTGCAGGATCGGGACTGCAGAATCGGGACGTCAGAATCGGGACTGAAGAATCGGGACTGAAGGATCGGGACTGAAGGATTGGGACTGAAGGATCGGGACTGCAGGATCGGGACTGCAGAATCGGGACGTCAGAATCGGGACTGAAGAATCGGGACTGAAGGATCGGGACTGAAGGATTGGGACTGAAGGATCGGGACTGAAGGATCGGGACTGAAGGATTGGGACTGAAGGATCGGGACTGCAGGATCGGGACTGCAGGATCGGGACTGAAGGATCGGGACTGAAGGATCCGGACTGAATGATCGGGACTGCAGGATCGGGACTGAAGGATCGGGACTGAAGGATCGGGACTGCAGGATCGGGACTGCAGGATCGGGACTGAAGGATCGGGACTGAAGGATCCGGACTGAATGATCGGGACTGCAGGATCGGGACTGAAGGATCGGGACTGAAGGATCGGGACTGCAGGATCGGGACTGCAGGATCGGGACTGCAGGATCGGGACTGCAGGATCGGGACTGCAGGATCGGGACTGAAGGATCGGGACTGAAGGATCCGGACTGAATGATCGGGACTGCAGGATCGGGACTGAAGGATCGGGACTGAAGGATCCGGACTGAATGATCGGGACTGCAGGATCGGGACTGCAGGATCGGGACTGCAGGATCGGGACTGCAGGATCGGGACTGAAGGATCGGGACTGAAGGATCCGGACTGAATGATCGGGACTGCAGGATCGGGACTGAAGGATCGGGACTGAAGGATCGGGACTGAAGGATCGGGACTGCAGGATCGGGACTGCAGGATCGGGACTGCAGGATCGGGACTGCAGGATCGGGACTGAAGGATCGGGACTGAAGGATTGGGACTGAAGGATCGGGACTGAAGGATCGGGACTGAAGGATTGGGACTGCAGGATCGGGACTGAAGGATCGGGACTGAAGGATCGGGACTGAAGGATCCGGACTGAATGATCGGGACTGCAGGATCGGGACTGAAGGATCGGGACTGAAGAATCGGGACTGAAGGATCGGGACTGAATGATCGGGACTGCAGGATCGGGACCGCAGGATCGGGACTGAAGGATCGGGACTGAAGGATCGGGACTGCAGGATCGGGACTGCAGGATCGGGACTGAATGATCGGGACTGCAGGATCGGGACTGAAGGATCGGGACTGAAGGATCGGGACTGCAGGATCGGGACTGAATGATCGGGACTGCAGGATCGGGACTGCAGGATCGGGACTGCAGGATCGGGACTGCAGGATCGGGACTGCAGGATCGGGACTGCAGGATCGGGACTGCAGGATCGGGACTGCAGGATCGGGACCGCAGGATCGGGACTGAAGGATCGGGACTGAAGGATCGGGACTGAAGGATCGGGACTAAAGGATCGGGACTGCAGGCAGAGATGGTTAGTGGATGCAGAGATCAAAAAGCAGTTGCCAGACAGGCAAGCCAGACCTGGTCAGTCATGCCGTGGCAGTCGGTGATGGTGAGCAGGTCCACCCTCTGCCTGTCCAGACTGTGGCACAGCAGCTCCCTATGGTAATAGATCTCGTCTGGTCCAGCCTTGCCCGGCCTCATCGCGGCGCAGTGGCGGAAGCTGAGAACGAGATAAGTTAGCGGGAGCAAGATATGTGCGATGTATTCGATGCACTTTTGTAAGATTGAACGTTTTCAAGCGTGAACTTATTAAGGCTAAAAAAATTAATTCGGAAATAGTCAACATGACGACATTCTTATTTAAAGGCGCCAATACTAATCGTCAGGCATGTACACTCTCTGTGCCTTTGGGGTTGGCCCTCGTGGCTGCTTTTTATGGTGTTAAGTTTTCGTACACCATCCCCAAATTAATACGGCCGCACTCACGGAATCGAACCCAGGGGTCTTCGAAATTGGGCCATCGGCTAAAAATTCAATAATTTTGCTACTAGAGTAGCTCATTCTTTTATTAGAGGTACCCTGGCGCACTTTAAGCGACATTGTCGCACAACCGGTGAGAGGCATTGCTGCCCCCATTCCGCCGACTCCCCTGAGCAGGCACACAAGCGCGCGGATACGTACGCAGTCATACGCGCAGGCACACACTCACACAGGAGTGTACAGTGGCCCTAACTTTATTTATCATTAGGCATGTACACTTCACTGTGCCTTGGGGGTTGGCCCTCAATGGCGTTAATTGCACGAGCAGAGCCAAGCCGAGATTCCAATTTAGCCTCAAATTACTGTGACTGCACTCGGAATTGAGCTGCGCTAGACCACTGGACTACGCCCCCCCCCTCAGGGTAGCCCAAGGAAAGCCCACTTTGGAAGGCGGCAATCATTGCTAAACCAACCGATAGTCCAGTGCGGACAGCTGCTCCTGCGACTCTGTGTAGGACCAGGGATAGCAGAACGCGAAGTAAGTTGTGCAGCCCTTGGCGTTGGCGCCGAACCGGTGCGTGAAGGTCAGGTAGAACTGGCCGTCGACTGTCTCGCAGGAGCAGCGGTCGCGGACACGCTGCCACTTGGCGAAGCTGCCGTCAGGGAAGCCGACACGAAACACCGGCTGGTGGCCCTGCTGGAAGAGGCGCTGCTGCCGGTTAAGGTTCATCACGGTGAGCTTGATGAGCTTGTTTGGCTGGTAGCCGCGCACGCCGAAGTGAAACCAGGTGCGATTCTCGTTCTCAAACTGGGAGCCCTCGGCGTCTTTGCGAGTCCACACCTGGTACTCGTAGTCAGGCCGGTTGGCCTCGGCTTGGGAGGTTGGCGCCGGCGGCGGGGCGGCGCAGCTGCAGATGAGGCCGAACTGCCCTGCTGCTCATCTGAGTCGTCTCTGGAGGAGAGCTTGGCCACCCGGGCGAGATTGCCAGAGTCGAAGTTGGACAGAAATGTGAGGCTGCCAGCCTTCATCTCAGAGCCAGTGATAACCATGGCTGCTGCTGCTGCTGATTTGACTCAGGGAGTCCTGCTTCCTTACTGTGGGGAAACATTACAGAGAAATCTGCTTTTATGGCTCCATGGCAAAACAAAAAGTGCTTTAAAATAATTATTTACAATAGCTTAAGAATTTAGATTTTACCTACAATAAGTTATTCAAAATGCTTGAATGAACTCTGAAACTTGCCTCAAAATTGTTAATTCTTAGAATGGCCATGAGGGAGTTCTGACCTACATTTTGGATGTTAAATGCTCAAAATTGTATTACTCATTGATAATCATTACTAGTAGAAAAGTTAAGAAAAAATAATATATATATTTTATTAATTGGCCTTCACTTTATCTTAGACATTAGGCTCCCAGATAAAGCAGATGACTAGGTAGACAATAACTGGATGTTTTATCAACAACTATTTTACCACTAGAGGTGCTCTGACTTTTTCTAGATGTCTGTCTAAAAAATCTCTGAAATATTCTATTAAGGACAATTTGTGCTTTTATATAAAATAATATGTTTTTGACTTTATAATATAATATTATTAAGCTAAAAGTCTGTTTATAAACAGTATTTAGAAAAGTATATAAGCAATTTTGAAATTTAAACTTTAAATAAAACCAATAAATAACACCATATGAAATATATAATAAAATATATTTGTATAAAACTTTGGACCACTTTAATATTAGCTTGTTAAAATTATGCTTATATAATTGTATAATTTTCAATAAATCTTAAATTTTTATAGACTCTACACAATATAATACACTACAGTAATAGTAGAAAAGTGACTAAGTAAATTTATATTATTTTTGACTTAGTATAATGCTGCTAGCTCATACAAATTACCATAAAATATAAACCCTAGATATGCATATGGATACAATGGTTTGATCTTTGATGCTTTGTATCTATATATATTTCTTATTACCTTAAATATTAATAAATGTGAGGGGCACCCTTAATTACATTTTGATTTAAATTGAAACAGTACCCTGTTGAAAATCAATATTTCAATAATACATTGTTTGCATGAAAAAGAAATGAAGACTTGGTTGCATTTTTATTTAGGCCTATGCCTACCTTTTCTAATTGGAACAGGTATGACACAAAATTCACGGAAAACATATCAGTCAATTAGTGCGATTTAGTCTTTAATTGTTGACTATATTATTTTATAAACTTTTTTAATAAAATAAAACGATTCTCGGTGTCTTCAAGATAATAGAGAAACGTTCAAAAAGTATGTAAGTCATTGTAAAAATAGCTAATGGCTTTCAGAGTTTTGACACCTTTTGAGACAACTTGATTAACAAGCAATTTTCTTTGTCATCGATTTTCATAGACAGTTTAATAAAGAGAGATAGATAACATTATTAATGATTGATGAACTTAGCTTGTAAAAATCGTTACATTATTCAGAAAGTAAATTATTGCAAAGAGTGACAACGCCGTAAATTTTAATAACTTTTTTCAAAACAAACTAATTTTTTGTTATCAAAACATTAATAATCACTGCGGAGTTTTATGATTTGCTGTCGGAATTAAAATTAAGATTCGCAAATTTGTTTTATTGCTTAAAAATATTGCAAAAATGGAAATTACCGTTCGAAGTCGTCCCCTATAATTTTTGTACCTGCGATTATTCGCAGCAAGCCAATCCACTTTGCCAATCATCAGAAATGCCTTAAATAGAATAACAGACCGAAAGGCTTTTCAGTGCTTTTAACCTTCAGTGTTTCGCAAAATAATGGCCCGTTCTGAAACATTTTGGAATTCGGTTCTGACTTTTAAGTTCGAAGCCTTTTGCCTACGTTTTTTTGTCGTGTCTTCCAAAAAACTCATTGGAAAATTGCAGTGCTTTGTCTATACCAACTTTTTTTCAGTCGAGTTCGTACATATTTATAAAACCCATTAATACCGTTGTAATACCATGCAACATGAAAGGACCCAAGCAACTATACATACACGTCTTTTCCAGTGGGCGAATTCACGTTTACATGTACATGTTAACATGTACACATGCACGCAGTCCTTCTGTTTTATTTATGTGATGGATCGGTTTTGCAGCCGTTCAACTATTGGATTCATTATTACAAAGACACGGTTCTACACTATAGCATAAGGTTACAATGTGATTTGATTTTACTGCTGCAACTGTTTTAAACGATGGCACTTTTTAATTGAATTTAGTTTACAACGATAGCCCAGCTAGTGGCCGTGACTTTCTCAAAAGTAAACTCGAAGTTTACGAGAGTACATGTATAAATTCATGTGGCATTAAGCTGTTACAGAAGAAAAATTAACAAAGGTATAGTTAAATGACTTATAGACTAAAAAATAAGTGGATTGCACAATAATGCGTAATACTTTGCAATAGCTATTATTCGCAACTGTAGACATACAAAATTTATTTTCTCATTTTAATTTCTCATGCCTCACTTATGGCTAAAAAAGCTGTGAAAGGAGAAAAAAATAAAAGAGAGAATAGAGAGTTCCACATTGAAGAGACGAGATGGACGGGCAACTCTATGAATATGAGCAGTCACACTCACACTGAGCATCTTCCAGTTTACAATAAATGCGCTTCAATGTGCTTCAAGTACGAGCTGCGTGTGTATCGTGCCTTGTTTGGAATTTTTGAAAAGGTAATGTACGCACTGATTCATTCAACTCGTACATTAAAAAAATTGTTATAATACGGAGCTTTGACAAGGATCCAAATAAGTCAGAATCTCGCACAGACTAATTCCGTATTTTTTAATTGTTAAAGCTGCCGTCGATATGAATTATAGACTATAGCAACAGAATTCGGATCCAGCAGAGCTTGTAATTCAAATTCGCGCGCACAGCTGACTTGAAATGCTCACTTCGTGCTTATATCAAGCCTGTCTCTTCGGTGGTAAGTTCGACTATTTGTTACATGTAGTTCGATAAGTTAACAGTAGTTTATTTCCAAGTATTGATTACTTGGGGTATACCAGCGCATGGGCAATTTCAATGGGGAGATACACTCTGGGGAGACTGATAAGACATTTTATTGCACGCTGCATGATCAGCATATATATGGTGGGACAAGTACGGGCCAATTGAAAGACCGTAAACTTGCTCCATTTGACATTTCAAAGTGCAAGTGAATCTCGTACACAATTTGCAAGTGTAGGAGCCTAGCAAGTGCAAGTGCGCCCTAAATATTCCAGTTGCCACGATAACACATGGATGATACAGCGGGGACCCAATCGCTTTTTTAAATTACAGTAAATAGAAGCTTGGACCAAAAGACAACCGCTAAGCCGCAGCAGCAGCCTCAGCCGTCACGAGCCTCTTTGCTCAGCAGCTGCGCGCCAACGAATCCAAGGACAGAGAATGAGGCGGATGATGAAGTCAACGCTTCTACCGTTAGAAGCGACGGCTTCAACATTTATGCGGCCGGGTTTGGCTGCGATAGCAGAGCCCCGTGTTGGACTGCGGCCAGACTTTTGTCCGATTCGGCGTCACCCGGGACCATTCTCTATACCGGCCTGTTTGACGCCATCGGCGGTGGCCCGGACTGCGCCAGAGCTGTGGCCGCAATGTCAGCTGACTATGCCGCAGTGGCGCACCTGCACACTCCGAGTAGACAGCGTCGGCACAGCTGCAGCTTCGCAAGACAGGGTACGAATTTTGCAGCTGGATGCAGCTTTTTGATAGTCCCGACAGAAACTGCCTACCTGGATACTTTGACCGACACGCCTTCATTCCTAACTCACATATAAGAACCAAGTTATTCTAAAATCTAAAATCTATTTCCAATCTTCGCCCCTTTTGACCGACTCTGACTAACTCGTAAATTTACTCAGGTATCAATCAAATCCAATAGTCTCATGCTCGTAGATGACTGGACATTTTTAGAAGGAGGGGCTGTGTGCACCGCGGCGCACTTTAAGCGACATTGAGAGGCATTACTGCCCATTCCGCCTGAGCCATGAGCATGAGCAGGCACACAAGCGCGCGGATACGTACGCAGTCATACGCACAATCACACACTCACACAGGAGTGTACAGGGGCCCAACTTTATTTATCGTTATATGCATGTACACTTCACTGCCTTGGGAGTTGGCCCTCAATGGCGGTAATTGCACGAGCAGAGTCAAGCCGAGATTCCAATTTAGCCCCGAATCAATGTAAACATGCCCTTGGAATCGAGCCTTGACCTACTAGGCTACGACCCCCTAACTTGTATCTCCCAGCAGGTGTCTCACCCAGTATGTCCATCTGGAGAAATCGCACTCTGAGTGATTCCCAGGCCAGCTGGGAAGAAACGCTCCGAGACGACAATGCTCAGCATCAGCAATTAGCGACACACCTGGGAGGCGCTGGACTGTTAGCCGACCGTCTTCCGGCTGACCTGCTCGATTGCCACTCGGATGCCATCGATCGGTTGCTGTCGGACAGAATCCCGGTCTCGACGGTCGAGGACCGCTTAGGCTGGGCACTTCACCGGCTAGACGCGGACCTGTGCGGCCTGACCCTGCCCAGCCCCAGCGACCCCTGCTGTGTCCCAATGCACGGCGAGTGGGCCCGCCGACTGGCCCAGACCGGAGCAGTTGGCACCGCCGTTTCTATGGAAACGTCCGTCCGCAGTGGCGGGCGGTGCCTTCGAATCGCTCAAATCGGGGACGGAGCTGCCGTTATCGGGTCAGTTAGCGCCACTGGTGCCACTTGGGACTGGCGCCGACCTGTGGCGCCGCATACCATCGAGAACTGGCGGGAGGTGAGGCGCCTAGCGCAGCGTTTCCCGGAGCCAGCAGCTCGGGCCGACCTGTTTGCTCGGAACTGCTTCCTTGGCGAACAGGTAGGAAAAAGATCGTTTAGCTTGCAATGGCCTTAATTTCATTGAAACGAAGCCCTCAAATATATTGTTGTGTTGTGCACTTTTGCGGTGCCAATGCACCTAGCCCGGCGGGCTGAGTCAGCCCTCAATTAAGTGTTGGCAGTTTGTTTTCCCCCCTTTTTTGTGCGTCAGAGGCTTTAGCCTTGGCAGGTTTTGCTCGCCCTGCGTGGCGATTGGCCGCGGCCAGCCAGTCGCGTAGTGATTGGCTGAGCCGGCGGCGGGCTGGGTGGCCGTCCCCCGGGGGGAGGGGTTGGCTGGGGGTTGGTGGGGTGGTGGTGTTGAGAGCACGTGGCCCTCCCCCCTCCGCGGGCGTGTGCTATTTAACATCGCTCGCGGCGGGTTGGAGCGGTGCGCGCCTCGACTGCCCCCTCGGTACGTGGTTCTACCGCGGAGCTATATCTACAGCCAGTACACAGCCCAAGCTATACAAGTCCCCTCGTTGAATAAAGAAAAATACAAAGTAAAGGCCTTCTTCCTGAGCCCGGAGCAACAACTGCCAGCAAAGTAAGTCACTGCCTTGTCTCTGTCATTTCGGGAGCTGCAGCAGGGACAGTCCGTGTGTCCTGACGCCGACTCAGGGGGAATAGGCCAGGTTAGTCAGATAGGGGCAACCCTGTACCGTAAGCCCGCTGTGCACCGACGCCAGCTCGTGCGCCCTGACGCCCTGCTGAAGGTGATCGACATCACAGCGTCCCTACGCGTGTGCCGGCCACTTGGGAGCGTCCTGACGCCCCAGACTTAGGGTCCCGTGCGGACACTCGCGCCCTGACGCAGGCCAGCACGGGCCCGCGTACTCGGACCCTCGTAGGTGCCCCGTCCTGGGAGTCGCGAGTACAACAATATTTAAATAAATAAAGTAAATCAAAACGTACATATTGGCTGGATGGTTGTGAGCAATCTGGTGCGAAATCGTCCCACAACCAGTACTGAAGGAATTCTGCCCATTCGGCAGACTCCTGAGTACCTGCAAGCGCGCCAATACTGATACGCACGCTCACACAGGGTGCACAGCAACCCTGACATACTAATCGTCAGGCATGTACACCCAAACTAATGCGGCCGCTCGCGGAATCGAACCAGGGGTCGTGGCGCGAAAGTCAGCTGCTCTGCCAACGACAGACCTTTAAGGATGCTTTTTGGAATAAAACCCTTTAATTATTGGTGTTTGCATCAGCCCTGGGAAGGACGAAACGTCACCAGAACACTGCCCCCCCCCTCAGGAGGCCACCCGCGCTTTCGGTCGTGTCGGACTCAAATGGTCCGTCGATCGGTTGACCGACGTCGCTTGGGCATCGCCGACAATGCCGACTTTGCCAGCCAGTTTGACCGGCTTGCCGGAGGTTGCCGCGGTGCAGCTGGCGCCAGCCGACCGTCTGGTTTTGCTCGGCTCGCCCGGGCTCTGGAACGCCGTGGAACCCGACGAAGCGGTCGCTTGCATTGGCGACAGCCTCACCGAGGAGTCCGACGGCAGTGTTGGGAAGAATCCAGCAACCGAACTGCTGCGTCTGGCCCGAAACCGAAGTGGCCGACACGGCCGCGCTGACCGCTCGGACGGCCTTGCCACTGTCGTCATCGAGCTGCCATCGAGCGAAGATTTCGAATGCGAATTCGATGACTGCGAAGCTGAAGAACGAGACGAAGATGAAAATTCCGGAAAATTCCCAGAAAATTCTTTCTAGGAATGATTATTTTGGGAGTCAATGCGCCTTCCTTTGATTTGAATCACGCACTGGCAATCGGCTTTTCTTAGAAATAGATTTCCAGGAATGGTTTCTTGGGGCAAAAATTCGGTTTTGCATTTAACAGTTAACACAAAAAAGCAACTGACGTATTCCGAATTTCCCTGATTTTTCCCGAAAGAAAAGCTTCATTTTCAGCGCCAACTTTGACTGCATCATTGTTGAGCACGCTTAAACTACGAGCTATAGAAATTTCGTGAACTGTTTCATTTCTCTGCAGTTTGTGTGAACCTTTTCTGAGCTTGTTGAACTTTGAGACAAACAATATCCAGTCTTTCTTGTAACCATCAGCATCACCGCTTCCAAAGAGGTGTTGCCAATTTTGTATATTCATTTCATTACATTTTTTGTATTGAATTTTTTGTTTATACAGGCTTGGAATAACGTAGCAACCGAGTCATAAGTATAGGTGTAAATGTATATAGTGTAGACGGTATCGTGTGTGTGATACTTTGCTATAATATTATTAATATTAGTGGCTATAAAATGAACATTGTGCATACAAGCATATAAATTTGTAGTACACTTGTTGCATCGTTATTGCATCCGAATAAATATCCCTCTCAGAGTCTTTAAAATTATACTTACTTACTTACTACTGACGGGGGGCGCAGGCGCCGCGAATAGGCCGCGAGGCCCCTATTGCAACCCCAAGGTAAAAGAGCACAAGGATTAACCTTGGGGGTGCGCCCAGTCCCCACCAGAAGTCGGCAGGTTCACAGTGGAGGCATCGGCGACCCTCATCCGGCCGGAGTCCCGGACGAAGGCGCGAAGGTCACGGATATTGTCCGGGGTGGTCAGCTCGTCCATCCGCTGGGGGTGGCCGAGGTATTTGTGCCGCGCCTTGTTGAAGTAAGGGCAGAAAGTGACGTGATGCTCCGCGGTCTCCTCTCCTATGCCACAGAAAGGACAGATAGGAGGGCAGCCGGTTTACAACGAGATATGTCTCTGGAAGAATCCATGGCCGGTTAGGACCATGCACATCTCCCTGAGGTCGGTTCTATTAAGCGAAATCAGATAATCAGAGACTTTCCTGTTCAGGTTAGGCATGGCAGAGCGGGCTTGCCTGTACTCGGTGCAGCTGTTCCAGTGGAGCTGGTGCTGCTGATGGAGCCACCTGTTGATATGACTTGCGAACTGGGAGTGGGTAGCCTCATCAGACGGTGGTTGCCGTCTGGGTTGCTGCCCTCCTTGGCGAGAGAATCCGCGAGCTCGTTGCCCAGGATGTTGCTGTGACCGGGTGTCCAGATAATTCTAATCCTGTTAAGGACTGAGAGGGATTGCACACTGCGGTGGCATTGAGATACTGTAGCAGCGGAGATATTCTCAGTGGTTAAGGCCTTAATAGCGGCTTGGCTATCAGTGTAAAAGTTAATATTGAAGTTATTAATATTCACCTGGAGCAGGTGCTGGGCGCACTGCTCAATGGCACAAATTTCAGCTTGGAAAACCGAGGTGTTCTCACCGAGGTGCAGACTTTCCTGGAAGAGCATCTTACCCTCGTGGAAAATGACAATACCCGCTCCAGCGCGGCCGTTGAACAGCGAGCCGTCGGTGAAGCAGTGAATGCCTTGGCTGCGCCGGTTCACGCCGACATCCAGCGGAATGCTGTCTCGGCCAGGGATGGCGGTCTGGAAGCCCCTCCTGATGTTGAGAGTGGGGAGGCAACTATCCACATTATCCAGGTTCATGTGGATGTTGTTGAGATCGCGGCGGACAAAGTCCATATGCGGGGTTAGGGTTTTCATTGGCATAAAG
Source organism: Macrostomum lignano (assembly GCA_002269645.1). Lineage (NCBI taxonomy): Eukaryota > Metazoa > Platyhelminthes > Macrostomidae > Macrostomum > Macrostomum lignano. The sequence goes on from NIVC01003204.1 coordinate 21,622, forward strand.
CCAGAGGTGCGTTATTTAACGTTTTATCTCTGATAAGTCGGGAGGCGGACTTCATAGCCTCCGCCCTAATGAATAGGTGAAGCGGAGGAAGATTAAGGATAGTGTTCAGCCCCTCGTAAGGGGTAGACGGGTACGCACCTGTGATGGCGCGACAAATGCTGCCCTGCAGCTGGTACAGGCGCTGATAGGCGGTCTTCTGCTCCAGTACGCTAGTCCAGATGAGACTCGCGTATGTGATGCTGGGCCAGATGATGCCGGTATAAATCCAACGGACCGTTCTTGGCGAGAGGCCTCAAGTCGGCCCGATGTCTCTGCGCAGCTGGGCAAAACAGCGTTTAGCGCGACCGATGACGTTATCAAGGTGCTTCGTCCAGCGCAGGTCATGCGTTAGCGTGACACCGAGGTATTTGACCTCCTTCTTGAAGGGGATGTTTCTGCCATAGACAGTGAGGTTTTGCATCTCCCACGCACGGCGCTTGGTGAATACGACAGCGACAGTCTTGGTGACGCTGATTTTTAGGCCATGCTGCGTAGCCCAGTCGGCCGCCTTGTCTGCGAATTGCTGCATCAGGTTGCGCAGAGGGTCAGGTCCGCTGACGACCGCGGCAACGTCATCGGCGTAGTCCGCCCTGGTGATACTGCTGGGGATGTCAGCGGTTAGAAGCTCGTCCATGATCAGATTCCAAAGAAGTAGAGTCAGCACGCCACCTTGCGGGCCGCCTTTCATCACCGCCCGGGTGTAGGTAACGCCCATAAGCGTAGATGTCGCAAACCTATTGCGGATCATAAAATAAATCCTGCGGACAATGCTGTGTCTCACATTCCTGCGGGAAAGAGAGTTTCTGAAGGAGCGGAATAGAACATTGTCAAAGGCTCCTTCGAAGTCAACAAACATCCCGCAAGCGAGTTGTTTGCTAAGGATAGCACTCTCGATCTTGGAGGTAATGTCATGGAGAGCGTGCTCAGTCGTCTTCCCAGGCTGGAAGGCGTACTGGTACTTACTGACGGGGTCGGAGCGCAGGTCGCACTCTCGAAGCCACCACAGGATGAGCCTCTCCATCAGCTTAACACAAAAGGAGGTGAGGCTGATCGGCCGGAAGGATTTCACGTTGGTGTAGTCACCCTTGGTGGGTTTCGGGATGAACACGACTCTGGACATTCTCCAGATTGTGGGAATGTAACCTGTAGTAAAACAGTCAACAAGTAATTTAGAGAGAGAATCAGCAAAAATTTGCAGCTTTAGCGCCTCCTGAAGGTTACAGGGGGCGATATTGTCAGGGCCAGTCGATTTAAACGGTTTAAAAGAATTTGCCGCCAGCTGGAGCAGCCGGGGACTGGCGCACTGCTGGAAAAGCGGACGGTCACAAGGTCTGTGGTCTTCGACCACGTACTTCGGGTCGTCAACCTGCGGAAAGCAGGTGGCGAAAAGAAGATTTAGCGAACTTTCGGCATTGGTAGTGTAGTTGCCATCCAGGTGCAGAAGGGAGTTACACTGAGCGAACGTGTCGTGCCTGAGAGACCTGACCAGCCGGGCCGCGGGGTGTTGCCCTTCCAGGCCGGCGCAGTAGGCTTTCCAGGTGGTCTTCTTAGCCCTTCGGATAGCACTTTTGTACATCCTCAGAGCAGAGTGGTAGTTCTCCCAATCCTCTGGGGTATTCGAGCCGTTTGCGAGGCGTTGCAGTCGGCGGGTGTTTTTCTTCATACGAGTGAGCTCGGGACTCCACCAAGGAGAGTATTTCTTCCTGCAATACAACTTAGGGGCGTTAGCGCGTATGGCGGTGTTTAGGATCTCAACGAGGGAGTTGCACCGATGCTCAATGCCAGGGAAATCCTCGCTGAAGTCCGGTAAATTGGCTTCGGTTAGGAGTTTTAGCAGGTCTCTTTGGAAACCTGTCCAGTCGGCCTTTTTCAAATTAAGGCGGTCTCGGTTCTCATGGCGGGCTCCGACGGAGCTGATGCTGTACTGGATGTACGAGTGGTCGGAAAGCGATGGAAAGTCATCCCTAACCAGCCAGTTGTGGACCTGATTGAGAGCGTTGTTGGAAACGAGAATGAGATCGATAACCTCACGCCGGTTAGAAACAATGTAGATTTGCTGCCCCTGTTACATATGTGTAACGAGGAGGAGTTAATGAAATCAATCAGTAAGTCACCGCGCCTGTTAGTATCACTACTAGACCAGGCAGTGTTATGGGCATTAGCATCGCAGCTAACGATTAGCTTCCGGTCCTGAAGGTTACAGAAGTCCGCCAGCTCCTGCAGGAGAGGGGGAGGGACGTCTTCCTGGATGTCCAGGTAGGCGGAAACGAAGGTCAAGTCAAAGACTGAGAAAGTACACATGTCTTTAGAGCAAAACATTGGCATGATAGTGGCCGGGAGGTCACTTTTGACGAGGGCGATAGCCCTGGGGGTGTCGTTCGCGCAGAAGTACAGAACCTGATAGCCTGGCGGCAGGCAGGTCGGCTTCCCCTTGCGGGTATACGGTTCCTGAATAAGGTAGATGTCAACTTCCTTGTTGGTAAAGGTGCCTGAAATGTTGCTAGATGCTGCAAGAGAGTGTGGTGCAGGTTAATCTGAATAATGTGCAGGTTAACTGGTTGGTTCGCCGGCGGCGGGTTATTTATTTGGTTGCTGGTGGCATTATAATATATGCTCCAATACTGGTTTCGAATCCTCATTTAACAGAAACTGCCACATAAATGCACCTGGGCATATTCATTAATTATAAGAAATATTTGACCATAATCCACGCGTGGACCTCTACTCAATATGCAAATATTCAGTATTCTTCATTTAAATAACATTAATAAACTCAAAACTTCCGTTTCAGTCAGAGAATCTGACTCTTACAATGAAACATCAAAATTTTGAGTGTATATTTCAAAATCATAATCTACACAGAATATTTTCTCACTAATTTAAGCTTTTCGGCCAAATTAGGGACAATAAAAGTTTTTACAACGTAAAGCGGTATGATTTTACTATGTATGCCGTGTTCAAGGCAAGCTTGAAAACGCATCATTTCGCTCGCAAAATTCCTAAATAATCGATTATGATTATGCTGGTACAATGTATATACTGCATTGGCTGGTGTACGGTATTAGAAATTTACTAAACCACTGCAACGACTAGTCAGCAATCAGCGTATACGCGAGAAAATGAAGGAAATTTAAAAGAGCTAATGAACTACTGAAAGTAGCTCAGTAAGCATTTTTCGCGAATAGATATTTCGGCAATTTTGGAAGGAAACCAGTACGAGCTATTATGCAGGACAAAAGAATAAAAACCGCAAGAGACTTGAAGCTTATTGCCAGTTGCAAATCTAGTTTTGCGTGCAACAGCTATATTAAATTCAAGGTTTCACAAGCAATATGTGCTGAGATAGTTAAGAAACTATTGAATGTAATGGGGATTATTTGCCAAAAAATGTACAGACAACAAATGCAAGCAGTTCACAACATAATTACGAGGATAGTTTATTAAAATTGCTATATTGTCTTGTTCCACCGCGTTTTACATCAACGTTTAGGAAGGAAAAGAAATTGACTTAAGGGTCCGGTATAAAAGCCGATGACCTTCTGGGGTGGGGTGATGGGCCGGCTAGCAAACTGATAACCCTTCTGGGGTGGGGTGATGGGCCAGCTAGCAAGCTGATAACCCTTCTGGGGTGGGGTGAGGGGCCGGCTAGCAAACTGATAACCCTTCTAGGGTGGGGTGAGGGGCCGGCTAGCAAGCTGATAACCCTTCTGGGGTGGGGTGAGGGGCCGGCTAGCAAACTGATAACCCTTCTAGGGTGGGGTGAGGGGCCGGCTAGCAAACTGATAACCCTTCTGGGGTGGGGTGAGGGGCCGGCTAGCAAACTGATAACCCTTCTAGGGTGGGGTGAGGGGCCGGCTAGCAAACTGATAACCCTTCTAGGGTGGGGTGAGGGGCCGGCTAGCAAACTGATAACCCTTCTGGGGTGGGGTGAGGGGCCGGCTAGCAAACTGATAACCCTTCTGGGGTGGGGTGATGGGCCGGCTAGCAAACTGATAACCCTTCTGGGGTGGGGTGAGGGGCCGGCTAGCAAACTGATAACCCTTCTGGGGTGGGGTGAGGGGCCGGCTAGCAAACTGATGACTAATTGGGGGTTGAGAAGGATAGAAGCATTCTTGAAGATCAGAAAAGGTTTCGCGTTTTTACTCCAGTCTTACCATTGGTGGCGTTTCCAGATAGTTATATCCTAAATTTAGGACTATTTTTCAACTTCAATCTCCTTTCTTCACCAGAATTTAACATTAAATGAAATTTAATATTTGCCATATTTGGCTGCATATTTGCCTGCTTAATGATATTATTTAGAGACAAACAATACTTCTAACGCGAATACATTTCTGCTAAATTTAAATATTATACTGCGGGACATCTCACACCGGCATGTCCCGGAAGAACAAGCTGTCAATCTGACGGCACACTTGGTCAGCCTGTCCGTTGCCGCTGCCGCCACCACCTGCTGATGCCGCCGACACGGTCTCCTGGCTGCCCGCAACCTCCTCGACAGTCTGCAACGGTGCCGGGACTGGCGGAGGCTGCTGCTGCTGCTGCTGCTGCTGCTGCCTCCTGCTGGTGTCCTCGTCGAATGAAGACGGCAGAAAAATCGCAGGCAGAGCAGTCGGTCCGGAGACTGAGTGGTGGCCGCAGCGAGCCGGAGTCGACGCGGATACGGCCATGCTGGTCGAGTGCAGCACCGGGAGCGGAGCGAAACGGGCAGGACTGGGAGCTTCGGCGGCTGTGAAACGGGGTGACGCAAGGTTTGCAATTTAGCTGCCTGCTTAGCCTAGCGAGAATCAGATGCGATAACCGGAGCAGTTGCACTCACCCCGGTGGCTGACTGGAGGGCCTCGGTGCATCTGACAAGCGGCATTAGTCGATGGCTGGTAGTACACCGGGCCGGAGGACAAGTCCTCGTCCGAGCAGCCCCGGCCACTGTCCGACTGGGCTCCGTCAACAGCTTCAGCTGGCTGGTTGTGCTGCTGCTGGTGCTGCTGTACAATGTACGGCGAAGGGTGATGCGGTCCGCGAGCAATGGTGCAAAAGTTGCTGCTGGTGGCTGCACAGTGCGACTGCTGCTGCAGCAGCTGGTGCTGCGGCGTCGAAGCGTCCTCTTTGATCTGGTAGAGCCAAAAGTTCACCTGGCGTGGGAGTTGGGAGTTATGATAATCTATAAAAATATTCGCAGGAGGGCTGTGTGGGCACCGACCGACCCGCAACCAACGCTGAGGCAATTCTGCCAATTCCACTGACCCCTGAGCACACACAATCGCGCCAATGCTGTACGCAGGCACGCACTCATACACACGCTCACACAGGGTGTACAGCGGTCCTGACTTTCCTATCGCCAGGCATGTACACTCTCTGTGCATTGGGGGTTGGCCCTCACTACTGTGAATCGCTCGGCAACCCCCTAGGTCAATGTTTTAATGCATAAGCCTCACGAATGAATGTGGCTGCGCACGGAATCGAACAAGGGGGCATGGCGTGAGAGTCAGACAAGCACATTAACCTCAGCGCTGCTCTGCCGCCTTAAATTTGGGGTGCTTAGTACCAGATACAGCAGACCGAAAAAAAAGCAGAGATGGAAATCATAGCTTTAAAAAGGAACGGTGCAGTATTCTCGGTTATAGCTTTGACAAAGTTCTAAAACTAATTACTGGACTTGAACTTGATTCCAGTATGATTGCAGTTAGATCTGGGAAGTCCCGTGTTCGGAACAACCCTACCTGGTCACTTTTTCCTGTCTTGCCAGCGCCAGCGCCTGCGGCTGCTGTCGGCGATTTTACGACCGCGTGTTGAAGCTGCTGCTGATGCTGGAGGTGCCTGGGGTTCGGCAGAGTGCGTCCGCTGCCGATGTCGCCGCGGCAGTAGCCCTCGTGGATGGGCGAAGCGAATGATGTGGTCACGATTGGGCTCTGTCAAGGACGGGATGCAGTGATCAGCAGTCTCCAGTACAAGCTAAGGAGAACATTGCCTTGAGAATGCGTCTCGTTGCTAAGGGAAGCACTCCGATGGACTTGGTTGCTAAAGAAAGTACATCAATGTACCCGGTTGCTAAGGAAAGCACTCCAGTGGACCCGGTTGCTAAGGAAAACACTCAAATGGCACGGTTGCTAAGGAAAACATTCAATGGACCCGGTTGCTAAGGAAAACACTCCAATGGACCCGGTTGCTAAGGAAAACACTCAAATGGCCCGGTTGCTAAGGAAAACACTCCATTCACAGTTGCTATGGAAAACACTCCAATAGATCCGGTTGCTAAAAAAAGTACTCCAATGGACCCGGTTGCTAAGGAAAACACTCTAATGGACCCGGTTGCTAAGGCTTTAGTGGTTGTTAAGATGAACAATCCTACAGGTTCCAGTTGCTAAGAGAAAAATCCTACAGGTCTGGTTGCCAAGGTAATGACTCTCTCCGAATTTTTTGTTGATAAGATTAAACATTTATACTGCGATAAAAAGTATGTCTATACTGTTGCTGCGATAAACAATCACAAAAGTTCCAGTTGCTAAGCAAAATACTCCATTGATCTCGTTGCTAATACAATCACTGTCACTGTTAGAGAGCAACCAAAATACATCACGTCACACTAGGCTTACCTGAGATCCAGTCTGCCGGTGCAGATCAGTCGGGCCGCCAGCGCCCCAAGCACCGCCCATGATGTCACCGTCCGCCACAGTCAGGTGCAGCGCCTGCTCCATGTACTGCTGGTCCGCCTCCGTCTCCGGGGGCCGCTTGGAGCCTCGTCCGCCCAGGCCAGACGCGTACTGGGGCGGGCCGTACATGCCGCAGCAGGGCCGATTGACGCACGTGATAGCGATGATGAGGATGATGGCCAGCACGGCTGACACGGCCGCCAGAATCACGATGATGATCACGTTGCGCCTGGTGTGCGCGGCGGCCAGCTCGGCTTCGTCCAGCAGATTCGATGGCGGCGGCGCGGCGTCGTTCACGTCGACGTAGATCACCTGCGGGCGACATGCGACAAGTCAGAGACTCAGTTAAAAACGCATAACTCACTTATTGGATCTGTCTTCATAGCCAGTCTCTAGATTAGGCGCGCAACTCCATAGCCAGTCTCTAGATTAGGCGCGCAACTCCATAGCCAGACCCTAGATTAAGCGCACAACTTCATAGCCAGTCCCTAGATTAAGCGCACAACTCCATAGCCAGACCCTAGATTAAGCGCGCAACTCCATAGCCAGTCCCTAGATTAAGCGCGCAACTCCATAGCCAGTCTCTAGATTAAGCGTGCAACTCCATAGCCAGTCCCTAGATTAAGCGGGCAACTCCATTGCCAGTCTCTAGATTAAGCGCGCAACTCCATTGAAACTTTTCTGGCTTAGGCCTGAAACCCCACTGTGGCGCCATGGATACAAAAAAGCGATTATTTTCAAGATTCACTGAGCTATTTTGTTGGCCTCAAAGCAAAAACAAACAAAAGAAGGTCACTGCCGTTTATAATTGGGGTTGGGCGCTTGTGTCCCGCGCACGAGACAATGAGACAAGACCAATGGATTTATTTGAGCATTATAACTAGAAAAATCAAAGAACTTTACTGACTGCGGGGTTGCCAGCTTCACTGCCTTTTAGATCAAATATCTATCGTCTTTCACAAGCAAGCCGGATTGGCCTGAGCAAAAGCATCTTATGTTCCGCCCTGGGGGGGCAAAGAGCAATTTTTTTTCAAACAAGCGGACGGGCAGGCCCGCGGCTTATGAAAATTGAGGGCAAGCAGGGCGAGGCGGGGTCGGTCGCCGCTTGAACAGACCAAGCCTGGCTAAGAGAAATCTGGGATTTTGCACCGATTAATTAATAATTTATGTATTCTAATATTCCTTAAGAGGAATTCTGCTGTAGCCATTGTGACGCAAGCGTCCCATGAGTAACGACTTTAATGAAAGAGGAGGGAACAACTCTCGTTCTCAATCTTAATCTGCTTGGATATTCTCTCTCTCTGTGTGTCTGTCTGTCTTTCATTTTCGACTCAATTTGCCTAATTCGATTTTTGGCAATCAGACTGTGAACTGCCGATGGCACCTGTCACAGCGGCTCTCGGAGTTCTTCTGCAGCTCAAAAACTGGTCAACAAAGGCTTGGCGACCACTTTAGACAGAGGGCTGCATTCACGATTGAAGTCGAGGGGTCGAAAATGAAAAAGAATGGGACAGGCGAGAGGATAGATGGTAGATGAAAGTGGGAGGTAAGAGATGAGGGCTGAGATGCGGGGCCAGTCCTTCAGGGTGGGATGGGCAGTTATTGTTGGGTTGCATAAGAGACTCGGCCACCCTCCCCTGCCGACACCGCTGCGTCCGACATGATTAAAGAGAGGCGTTTGCTGATACGGGAGTGCCGTCGTTTGGACAAGGAGGAAAGCCGATTGAAAGGGGAGTGTCTGGTGGCAGCCCCCCCCCCATATATCCTTCCTTTTCCCCTTTCATTTCCCAGCTGCGGGACTCCACCTCTGCAGAGTTCTTCAAGGATAAGAGAGAGAGAGAGAGAGGTTTTGGGCATTTTCTCCCACCGCTCTCCACCATCTCATTTCCCATGGGAGCGACCCCGCTGTGCTGTTTAACCGAGAGAGAGAGGAGGGGAGATGGAGAGAAAAAAGAGAATGAAGAAGAGGTGAAAGCAGCAACAGGAATTGATCAGAGAGATGGCACCGCGACAAGGTGGCCGGCCAAAAGGGGAGATCTTGGCAAGCGATAAACTCGGCCGTTGGGAGTTGAAACACGAGGCCAGGGTGCGGATGAGCAGCTGAGCAGTGCCTGCAGCCGCTTCATCTTTCAGCTGTCCCGACCTCGCTTGCGTCCGCCGTGCAGCATGGAAGGGGTGCGGTGAATACAAGAGCGAGGTCGGGAAACGATGAAGTCAGCTGACGGCATCGATGCATTTCCAAGAAACCCTGAGTCAGCATGCGTCACCTTCAAGCGCGGCGTGTTTTGTGTTTTTCTGTCACGAAACCATCGGTCTCCTACGAGTCGGATTTTTTTAGCATCATTAATTTCTGGCCGTGCTGTCGAACGAGTTTCGACTGATACGAAAAAGTCAAACCTGTTCGACCTCAGCCAGGTCTTGGTCTTGATAGTTGAACCCTGTCAGTAAGCCAGCTCAAGCGTTAAACTTGAAGTCATTATTGAATACAGGCTTGTATCGCTAGTATAAAGCTGCACAGTTCACCCTCAGCAAGTCATTTAGCAGCCCATTGTCGCGAGAGACAATGGCATAAGCTTTTTCCATTTCCGCTTAGCCAGGCCCCGGGCAGAAACTTCTCTGACCGTCGCCACGAGTCCGTAGTCAAAGCCTGGATTACGTAATCCACTCCCGAAGTTAATTTTGGATTAATGATTTTCTATCCGACACACAGCTATACAGGCCCGAGAGAGACAACTAAAGGTGCGCTTCATCCATCGGTGTTTCCCATCTGCAATTTTATTATCTATGCCGATATATTTAATATCTAAGCCAGGGTGTCGCACAGATTCTGGGCGTTAAAGTTAGTGGCGCTAGAATGGCTTGGGCGCATGGCTCAGCAGAGTGCGAGTTAGAGAGCAAATATGCCACTGTCAAACACCAGCGAAGCCGCTACCCCCGCCGCTTTTATATCCAGTATGGACTATGGCGCAAATAGAAGTTGAGACCTCTCAAAAAAGTCAATAAATCAGAGCTTGAGTGGCCCGCCCCCTCCCCCTACTGACTCTCCCTCTTTCTTCTCCCAGGGTTGAGTGCTGGCAGATAGACATATGATTCAGCTGGGTGGGAGTAGCTGAAGTCACGTGATTTGAACATTTTGCGCCGTCCAAATAAAATTCGCCATATTGAAAATGGCGAATCAACAAAGTAACTTTATAACAATTTTAACATGAAAATAAGCAGTCTCATTAGATAAAAGCTTCAGAATGGGACAACAGCTTCAGAATGGGACAGCAGCTTCAGAATGGGACAGCAGCTTCAGAATGAGACAACAGCTTCAGAATGGGACAACAGCTTCAGAATGGGACAGCAGCTTCAGAATGGGACAGCAGCTTCAGAATGGGACAGCAGCTTCAGAATGGGACAACAGCTTCAGAATGGGACAACAGCTTCAGAATGGGACAGCAGTTCAGAATGGGACAGCAGCTTCAGAATGGGACAGCAGCTTCAGAATGGGACAGCAGCTTCAGAATGGGACAGCAGCTTCAGAATGGGGCAGTCGCAATTTACCTTGGCGTCGGAGCGCGGGTGCACAGGGTCCCGGTCAGAGGCCTGCACCATCAGCTTGTGTCGAGTCATGTCAGACACGTCCAGCGCTCTGGCAACTTTGATCTCCCCGGTATTCGCGTCTATGCTAAACTTCGAGCCGCGGTCCTGTGTGAGGCTGTACGAAATCTGCCCGTTGACACCTTCGTCTCCGTCGACCGCGTGAACCTTCTGCACCAAAGCGCCCGGATGGTGCGTGTAGATGCTGATGGTGACAACCGCGCCGTTTCCACCTGTCGAGTTGCCGCCGCTTGCTGGCTGTATGATTCGCGGTGTCTGTCGTTGACGTCCAGCACGCGGACCAGGACGAGTTGGTCGGTGGACTTGGAGTGCGGCGCCGCCGCTCTGTCGGACACGCGCACCGGGATGCTGTACTCGCTAATCTCCTCGCGGTCCAGCTTGGCTGTGACTACCAGACTGCCATTCATGTCAACGCGGAATCGGTCCATGTGGGCGTGCGACAGCTGCGTGAAAAACACCTGGCCGTTCAAGCCTGGACGTTTTTCGTTGGAGGGTAGACGTAAGTAACACAAGTAATACTCATACGAGTAAGCAGTGAAACTGCTATAAACTTCAGTAAACTGGGACAGAGAACTCGAGAATCAATCAAAAACCAAATATAAACTGCAAGCAGAGCGGCTTCAGCCGTAAACACGTCTGAATCTCGGACCACAACGAGCCACCATCTCACGCTTTGATTCCATGCGCAGGCGCATTAATTCGGGGCTTGTGCACGATTGACCTTAATTGACCTAGGGGAGCTGTCGTGCGATTCACATCCAATAGGTCAATAGGGCCAACCAACCACCAAGGCACAGAGAGGGTACATGTCTGTCAATTAGAAAGTCAGGGTCTCCATTCACCCTGTGTGAGCGTGTGTATGAGTGCGTGCCTGCGTACAGTATTGGCGCGCTTGTATGTTCTATCTTACTTTACTTTAAATCAAGGCATCAAATAGAAGCACCGCCAGTCTCGCTTACCAACATCAGCATCCGAAGCAGTCATAACTCCCAGCAGAACTGGCGGCGCGGTGTTCTCCGTCACCTGGAATGCGGTGACGCCCTTGAACTGCGGCGAATTGTCGTTCTCATCGGTGATGCTCACTCGAAGCTGCGCCGTGCCGGTGAGGGCCGGCTGGCCGGCGTCCGACACCTCAAGCTGAAGCCGGTAAGAGTCTTTCCTCTCCCGGTCGAAGCTTCGTCTAGCTGAGACTTCGCCGGTGACGCTGTCGATGTCGAAGAATTCCTCATCTCCGTTGCCAACCAGGCGGTAGGCTAGCCGAGCATTCTCTCCCTCGTCGGCGTCTTCGGCTTTCAAGGTGGTGACGATGGCACCTGGCCGGTTGTTCTCCATCAGCTGGGCCTCGATGATTCCGGAAGCGTCCTTGCCCAGGAATCGTGGCGCGTTGTCATTCTTGTCCAATATAGCAACTCGAGCGGTGTAGGTGCTGGTGAGGCTGGGCTGCCCGCGGTCCCAACACACCAGCGTGCCTGTGACAACCGAGTCGCGCTCCCTATCGAACGTCTTGGTCGAGTGGATGGAGAACATGTTTGGCGAGTCGAGCTGGGCAAACTTGACGCTAAGGAGCCGGTTGTTGTGCTGCGATCGAGTCTCGCATTCTACCTCGCCGCTCGTCCCGGAGTCCCGGTCGAAGACGCGTACGGAGCCGATCCTCTCTCCGGCTTCGCGTCCCTCCTGAATCTGCAGCTGACCGCTCTCCTCGTACTCTGGCGCGTTGTCGTTGGCGTCCTCAACGTTCACCTCTACGACGGTCTTGTCCTCGAAGCGGCCGTCGGACACTTTCACCTGCATAAAGAAAACGGCCTGGGTCTCGTAGTCTAGCGGCTCCTTGATTGACAGGCTGCCATCCGATAGAATGTCAAAGTGGCGACGCGACTCCTCGGGCGAGCTGGCGTCGATGGAGTACTCGAGCTCGTGGATCAGGTCTTTGTCCCTGGCTTTCAGCTGCAATGGTGGCGGGGGATTGGAGTGATTTAAGTTGGCAAAAATCCACAAATGGTAACAAAACTGGATCATATTGATGATGGATGTGCCTTTAAGATTGAATACGATCAGTAAAAAATCGCATTTAACTGCATAGCACAGCTCGAATTGATTACATTTAGTGATTAAAAGATTTATAGCTGAACATCGTTACTCATTTATCGAATTCTTTCCACTGGCTAGTTGAGCTCTGTGACTAAACTGATCAGAAATTGTCCAGTCTTGTCGAATTCCCTCGGGAGAACTGGGAAGAATGCACGATTTGTGGCTATCATGCGACTGGGACGCTACTCTGGAGAGACACGGATACTGCATCTCGACGATGCGTCACGCAGACTGTCGCGCTCTCATTTGCATTCAGGATGCTGCCGTCCGTCTGTCTGTTCTATCGAGTTTGTTAGCACTCGACACCTCCCAGCGGAGGGTCGGCTCTCAAAAAAGCAGCCTCCGTTTTATTTACTACTACACGAGCCGTACTGGGGCTTCGCGCGCGACTCGCTAGCCAGCTGGCCCCATGTGGCGATTACGCAACGACCCGGCTCTCATGAGCGGAGTCGCCTCACATACGCTGCAACAGGCATTTCTCACTTCATTTTTTATTTCGTCTATTCCTTTCCCTACGCTTGCCCCCGCGCCTCCCTGTCTCACTGCGTTTCAAATTGTCTTCCTCCATATGAGGAGTCGATTTGATTTGCGCCCAGTCCCAGTCTTGCACGCACGCCAAGAGCTGGAATTCCGGGACCGCATCGGCCGGGAGTGAATCCGTACTCGGGCCGGCCAAGCCAAGCCGGGGGGAATTAAAATACACAAAAAATCTGCATGCCGGTCGCGATGAAGCTGTCTCTGAAGAGAAAAAATAAAATTTCAACGGCTTCTACACCGAGGGGCGGAGAATTTAGCGGTCTTAATTATCTTCTCCGCACCCTGGCCACGGTCTCGGTTGCGCCTCCCAGGGGACCGCGGGGTAGCTGGCGTGCGCTGGCGAGGTGGCTGGCGAATGCAAAAAGACGGGACAAATTTGGGAAGTCTTCCCCCGCCTCATCCCCCTTTCCAGTCTCAATGGGGACCCGGGCTGTATCGGAGAGAGTCTAGACCCTGGTGAGCAGCCCCAAGAAGGCTGTGAGAGGTGGCAGATCAAATCCCCAATCAGACTCCATTTCCTCTGAACTCTGACGAGTGTGTGGGGGGGATATATGGCCAGAGTCATTTTCTCTCCATCATTTAGGCCTCAGGCAACTCTCAGGCAAATTAACAAACGTGATTAAACTTCCCAACCGGGAGCCGAAACCGAATGCCGAGGAGCTGGAGGGTCAGACTGGGCTTGCTATCAACAGATCCCTGAGCTGCACTGCCCTCATTTCCTCTTTGCTAGTTTGGGATCGCAAATTACCTCTGCTGGAGGGTGGGGAGAGACAGGTAGGTATCGTCTTTCCGTGACACTTCCTTAAATTGGATCTCCAGTTTGTCCGGCCCTCCAAATCTGTTGCGCAATAACTGTGTCAACAGGTTTTACAGTAAGCTGTCGACGGGCGTTCAATGACTGGCAGTCCAAATTATCTTTTTCCCCTGGGTTTTTGCCCGTGACTCTTATAAAATCAAGTCAATATGTAAAGGTGGGCGGGAGGTGCAATATTGGCCTCCAGATTGGGAGCAACTGAGCAAATGAAGTCAGGTAGACTAGACGTAGGGGCTGACAGACAGTCAATATCCCAGTACTGCAGTGGCAGCTCTGCCCCAACCTTTAACAGTAACTCCGCATTTTCCAATATTCAAGCATAATGCCCCCGGCTAGACTGCCACTTGTTTGACACTTTCTCGCACGCCAGTATACGGTACCATCTGTTTTTTAGTTTGCAACTTGCATTTTCGTGAGCCAACCTTGCACTTTTTAATCCAAGTAGATTTTGGGTTTTGGACCTCAGGATCCGAGATTGCTAGAATCGGGATCTCAGGATCCAGGATTGCTACAATCGGGATCTCAGGATCCGGGATTGCTACAATCGGGATCTCAGGATCCGGGATTGCTAGAATCGGGACCTCAGGATCCAGGATTGCTACAATCGAGACCTCAGGATCCAGGATTGCTACAATCGGGACCTCAGGATCCAGGACTGCTACAATAGGGACCTCAGGATCCGGGATTGCTACAATCGGGACCTCAGGATCCAGGACTGCTACAATAGGGACCTCAGGATCCGGGATTGCTACAATCGAGACCTCAGGATCCAGGATTGCTACAATCGGGACCTCAGGATCCAGGATTGCTACAATCGGGACCTCAGGATCCGGGATTGCTAGAATCGGGACCTCAGGATCCAGGACTGCTACAATAGGGACCTCAGGATCCGGGATTGCTAGAATCGGGATCTCAGGATCCGGGATTGCTACAATCGGGACCTCAGGATCCAGGACTGCTACAATAGGGACCTCAGGATCCGAGATTGCTAGAATCGGGACCTCAGGATCCAGGATTGCTACAATCGGGACCTCAGGATCCAGGACTGCTACAATAGGGACCTCAGGATCCGGGATTGCTACAATCGGGATCTCAGGATCCGGGATTGCTAGAATCGGGACCTCAGGATCCAGGACTGCTACAATAGGGACCTCAGGATCCACGATTGCTAGAATCGAGACCTCAGGATCCAGGATTGCTACAATCGAGACCTCAGGATCCAGGACTGCTACAATCGGGACCTCAGGATCCGGGATTGCTACAATCGGGACCTCAGGATCCAGGACTGCTACAATAGGGACCTCAGGATCCAGGATGCTACAATCGGGATCTCAGGATCCAGGATTGCTATAATCGGACCTCAGGATCCACGATTGCTAGAATCGAGACCTCAGGATCCAGGATTGCTACAATCGAGACCTCAGGATCCAGGACTGCTACAATCGGGACCTCAGGATCCGGATTGCTAGAATCGGGACCTCAGGATCCGGATTGCTACAATCGGGACCTCAGGATCCAGGATTGCTACAATCGAGACCTCAGGAGCCAGGATTGCTACAATCGGACCTCAGGATCCAGGATTGCTACAATAGGGACCTCAGGATCCGGGATTGCTACAATCGGGATCTCAGGATCCGGGATTGCTAGAATCGGGACCTCAGGATCCAGGACTGCTACAATAGGGACCTCAGGATCCGGATTGCTACAATCGGGATCTCAGGATCCGGGATTGCTACAATCGGGACCTCAGGATCAGGACTGCTACAATAGGGACCTCAGGATCCGGATTGCTAGAATCGGGACCTCAGGATCCAGGATTGCTACAATCGGGACCTCAGGATCCAGGACTGCTACAATAGGGACCTCAGGATCCGGGATTGCTACAATCGGGATCTCAGGATCCGGGATTGCTAGAATCGGGACCTCAGGATCCAGGACTGCTACAATAGGGACCTCAGGATCTAGGACTGCTACAATCGGGATCTCAGGATCCAGGATTGCTATAATCGGGACCTCAGGATCCACGATTGCTAGAATCGAGACCTCAGGATCCAGGATTGCTACAATCGGGACCTCAGGATCCGGGATTGCTAGAATCGGGACCTCAGGATCCGGGATTGCTAGAATCGGGACCTCAGGATCCAGGATTGCTACAATCGAGACCTCAGGAGCCAGGATTGCTACAATCGGGACCTCAGGATCCAGGATTGCTACAATAGGGACCTCAGGATCCGGGATTGCTACAATCGGGATCTCAGGATCCGGGATTGCTAGAATCGGGACCTCAGGATCCAGGATTGCTACAATCGAGACCTCAGGATCCGGGATTGCTACAATCGGGACCTCAGGATCCGGGATTGCTAGAATCGGGACCTCAGGATCCGGGATTGCTACAATCGGGACCTCAGGATCCGGGATTGCTACAATCGGGATCTCAGGATCCGGGACTGCTAGAACGCAAGGAAGATGGTGATAAAAAATAATTTCAAGCCACTGCAAATCCCGTACAGTGCGACTATTAAATTTGAACCCGCTGTGCCCACCGCGCTCCTCACTGCCTGTCAGGGAGTCCCTCTGTTATTGACAGCCTGCGAAGCCACAGGTGAGCGGCTAAGCGGTGAAAACACGGGGGGGGGCAATGGTTGCCGGGGGCTGAAAATGATGATGTCGAACTTTGGGTAGTTTTTAAGCGAGAAAAAGTACGAAGAAAGCAGGGTTTTTTTAAATGATCCTCATTTTTTCGATCTTTCAAGCGAAGCTTGGCCCGCCCCCCTCCCCCCTGTAGTGCCAGTCAGTCAGTCAGTCGGGTTGAAAACTGAAGTTAAAAAAGGCATTTCTTTGCTAGATATTTTGTCTTTTCTCCATCTTTCCTGGTCTGAAATAATCACAGAGAAGTGAGCGGGCGGGCGCCCCACCGGCCCTCCGCGCGGCTTTTATCCCCAACGGGACTCACAGTCGGGAATTCATCGGCTTTATGGGAAAAGACGGTCGCATTTCTGATGAACTCGAAAGGGGAAAGCCGGTAATAAAAGTGGCCGAACTTTGAGGGAAAAAATCCTTAGGAATTCGAGGCCCCAGTCGATCACACTCATTGGCTTTAGTCGGTTTTATAGCGAACTGAAGAGCGTCTCCTTCTGGGTTTATCTTCATCGGGAGGGTGGCGCACCGGCTGTCACGGAGTTTTGCTTGTCCCCAGCTGCTCACAGAGAGCGCACAGAAATGAAACTGGAAAATATTCAGTACTTTAAAACTACTCCCCGCCGCTCTGCACTCGTTAGCAATGCGGCGATTCGATCGGTTTAATCACCATTGAGTCTTGTTCACAAACTGCTATGAGCGCCTCATCATTGGGAGGGGTCAACAGGCGTCCCCTCAGGGGGCGGGCGGAGGCTCTCTGATTAACCCTCCGGCCCGCCTCTAGTAGTAATCTCTTTGGGCTTGTTCTCCGCTTCTGCCCCCTGGGCCGGGCCCATTATGCCCAAATCAGCTGTGCTGGTCGTGAATAGGGAGAGGGGGGGGCTTTTTTACGAGCTACTCGCGTCGGGCTTCGAACCTGCGAGCAGAGAGAGAGTGGAAATCTCTTTTCTCTTCCATGTCGATTTTGCAAAGCCTTTTGGATCGGTAGCTGGTTGCTAAGTTAGGAGAGTCTTGGCGGTGCCAGACAGCCGTTCCCCAGCTGCCGCTTCCGCAATTTTCTGCTATTTTCTTTCTTAAAAAAGCAGTTAAGATCATCGTGGCTCCGTGCTCACTTTCAAGCGCTGCAATCACAGCATGACCCTCTCACGGATGCTGATGAGTTCATCTCAACAAAAGTAATCAGAGTATTGTGGAGTAGCGCTTCCGCTGGGTTCCATTGTGCGGCCGCCCGCAGCGTCAGCTCCTGAATTGCATCTCAGGACTTGGCTAACAATAAATGACATTTGTAAAATTTTTAACATAGCCAGATTCATGGTAACTTTCATTGCATCTATTGTTGCCTAAAGATGCGTACCAAGTACTGCCTTTTAATTCCCTTATGGGCCATGGGAACTCGCATGCCTAGATGGGAGATTTCACACTTGCCGCACTTGAAGACGGGAAAGAGAGAGAGAGGGGAGGGGCACAGAAAGCTTTGCTCAAGGCTCTCCAATGCTCAGCCGTTTATCCCATTAGTAGCTGGGTGAGAGAGGGAGGGGGAGGCTGCACGGCCGAGGCGGCCACTTGGATGAAGTGGGCGGACAAGGGGAGGTGGCAAAAGTAGGGGATAACCGCAGCCACACTGGGAAATAGGATCAAATAGGATTGGAGGCGGGTGGGTCTGGCGGCACTGCGACAAGCACCTCACCAGCTGAGTGAAAGCGAGAGAGAGAGAGAAGTGGACCTTTGAGTGCGCAAAGCAAAATTTTGTGTGTCTGGGAGGAGTTGGGTGATCAGCTCGCCGCCTTGCCGCCACAAGTTGAAAGTGTGTGAATGTGTGAACACTTTGGGTGCGCAGTAGTGGGCACAACACTGCTCAAGAGGTGCGCTCTCTTGAGCTGTGAGGCTAACGAGAGTGAGGAAGAGAGCGGAGACTTGGGACTCGCAGCAGAGTGAGCTCGAGAAAAGGTTAAACAAAAAACCCGGTCCAGTAAGAGTGCTACTCTCTTAGCTAAGACTCTATTACGGAATTGCATGCATACACTGCTATATGACTAGAAATAATTAAGTGAAAAGCACGAGCCAAGCCACTGGCAGTTGTCGGGCAGCCAAGCGATAGATTTCAATGCAGTACGCGGGAATAGCAATTCATTATTTGGCATATTGTAACTTATAAGACGCCATCATCTTCTCAGCCTCTCCCTGTGCCCCATCAGACTAATGAGCAGTGTGGAGGCTGGGGTGATTAGCGGCCAAGATAAGCCCCCCTGGCTTTGGGATATGCCTGTATGATTTGGGCTGACTGCAGCACCCGGCAGCCAACGCAGCCCCCCCCCCCCCCCAGTCCGTTGGTGTTTTTTGGTCGGCGGGTTGGCTTATTAATCATGCATTCGCTGGCTGCTGGCGCCGGCTCTGCAAGTGAGTCACAGCTGCTCCAACCCGGGGACCTCCTGAAGAAGCAGAGGACAGCACAGGACTCGCCTGGCCTGCTCTGCTCACATCCTTCCTTGACTTGCCGACAGAAGCTACCAGCAGCACCAGCCAGCCTCGCTGACCCTCCCGCTGATCCTTCCGACTCTGCCCTCTGAGACTTGAGAGATGGCGCCCTTCACTCTCTCGAGCCCATAAAGTTTTTTGCACAAATCTCTGAATGAATTACTTCGGCTCCCTCTCCGTTGCCTGCTTTTGCCTCTCTTCCACTCTCTGTGTTTCCTTTTTCACCGATTCATCTACCCGAGTAAATAAAACTGAAGAAACATTCAAATGAAAATGACCGGAAGTTTCAACCAGTTGTCAAAACCAGCCGTCTTATCTGCTGTGCGACCCAAAAAATGATGAAGGAGCAAAATGTTTCTCCAGAAGTTTTAGCACCTCTGACTCACCTTTGCAATCACGTAACCTTTGGCCTTGTCCTCGGACACTCGAACCGACGTGCGTTTAGACTCGAACTCCGGACTATTGTCGTTGACATCCTTGATGACCACGCGG
The DNA here is from genome assembly GCA_002269645.1 of Macrostomum lignano. Taxonomy (NCBI): domain Eukaryota; kingdom Metazoa; phylum Platyhelminthes; family Macrostomidae; genus Macrostomum; species Macrostomum lignano. Next base: position 40,957 of record NIVC01003204.1, read on the forward strand.
ACGGTGATGCGGCCCTTCCGACCGTGTCCGTCCTGGGCCACGAGGTCGAACTGGTAGCTCTGCTGCCTCTCAGCGTCCAGGCCCTTCTTCATCAGCAGGTAGGGGTTGCCGTACTCGTCCACATTCAACTCGAAGGTCTCCAAGGTCTCCGGGCTGGCGCTGGCCGGGTCGATAGTGTACGTCACCCGGCTGAGTTCCGGCGAGAAGTCGTCGTCCTTGGCGATCGGCAGGTCGACCCGCGGGTTCGGACAGGCGACCCCCGGCACCAGGCAGACGGACTCGTCCCGCTGGATCTCTTCGTAGGTTGACTGAAACCTCGGCGCGTGGTCGTTGATGTCGCGCACGATCAAGGTGAACCTGCCGCGCGCCAACCGCCGGCCCTGCAGCTGCGGCTGCGTCGGCGGTGGCAGCTCGCGGACCACCACAGAGAAGGCGTGCCGGCCGCCATGCGGGCACTTCGCAGTGGACCGGCAGATCGTCTCCAGATCGATGGACGCCTTCAAGCGAATTTCGCCCGAGGACGAGTCGACGCTCACGTAAGCGTCGTGCATCTCGAGGGCGTAGGACAGCGGGCCGGCGGAGGTCAGGTGCCGGGACAGGTTGCCAAGGGCAGCGACATTGCCCAGCGCCTGCGGCTGACTTTCCTCTGATATTTCGATCGCCTTCTCGAAGGTATACAGAGCGGCCACGCCGGAATGCGATGCGACGGTCGTCAAGGCGACCGCGAAGGTCAGAAGCTCGCGCCAGCTGCTTAGAGGCATTTGCTGGACAGCTGCAAAAACGAATAATGATGAGGGAGAGATTTTGGAGTTGGATTCAACAAACGGAGCTCAATTTTTTTATTAACTGAGGCTGCTTTGAGCAGTTTCGCAAGCAAGCCAATGCACTGGAAGAGCAGGTGCCTGGCCGCTAACTGTGGCCTGCAATTTTCAATTTTATTAGCAATGGCTCCTGACTCGATTTCGAGCCACACAAGCTGCTCAATCTCTGTCTCGTCCTAATAAATGCTATTTTTTGAAGTGCTTCTTCCGTTGGAGAGTAATCTGCATAATCTGCAGACAGCGCGGGAAATTTGGTCTGCAAAATTAAAATAATGACCATTTCCATGCTCCCTGCTATCTCTCTCTCTGCGTGTGCAAGCGAAGTCGTTAGCACCCTTTTTTATCCCAACAACTGGGGGATAATTGTTCCGGAAGCAGAGCGTGTTGCAGATTCCCCCCTCCCCACCCCCATCCAGCCGCAGAGCCTCCCAGCTTATTTTGCATTTTTCGCATTCAGAAAAAATCCTGGCAGTAAAATTTGGGAGGCTGATTTCTTGTCAAAAATTGGAACACCAAATCCGCTGGCTGATTCTCCCCCGAGCCTCATCAGGCAGTCCAGGCTCCCAACTAGCTGTTCGATTCGACCCAGAATTCAACCCGAAGTCACCTTTTCTTCGTTGTCCTTTGCAGCCAGCTCCTAGCGAGGGTAAACTATTTAAGCTATTTATCGCATGGAGAGCACAAAGCGTCTTGTTATTCGCGACAAAAGAATTCGCGGCTGGCGAAAAGTCGAGAAGACGCATTCCAAAATGAAGCGAACTCGCACAGGAGTGGCCGCAGCTCCCCGAACAGCTGACTCCGACAGACACTGCCAGATTTTCAAAAAGTTGTTCTATGAAAATCTGGGCACACCCCCAACCCTGACCGGGCGCAGCTGACAGATGGGACCTCGGCGTGATGCAGACTCTCCGCCGCCTCATCATGCTCTCCTAAGCCTGTCCCACCCTCGGCTGTCCTGTTCCGCATTGGAAAGATTTTACTGTTGCGCAATGCTTTCGTACAGCTGATTGCATGCAATGGCGGCATATACAGTTCTGCATAGACTGCTTGGTTAGAGGATTTTAACGATTTCGTTTAAACAAACAGACTACTGCTTCGTCCTGTAGGGTAGAGAATGCTAATTCTTATCGGGCAGTGGGGCCTAAGCTTTGTTTAAATTAATTACATACCTTTTATTAGGTTGGAACTCAGGGGCGGGGGACTCATCTGCATGGCTAGCCCCATCAGAAGTCACTCAGTTGTATTAGGCTAATCGAAATTTTTTTTCTCTTTTTACCGATAGCTGCAGCTCTCAATGCGTTGGCTTATCAGCTCGTTCTCATCTGTCCGCTCCGCCTTGTGGCGCTTCTCATTCCAGTCCTTTGCTGGCAATATCTTCATCATCTCAAGCAGCCCTTGTCGTTTGAGAGCTCAGTTGCTATCATTATCTCTATATAGATTTTTGCCTTCTATATTGGCACAGAGACTACACAGATGTCCACGCAGAGCTGATCTGCGGCAGCACTTGTTAGGCCCGAGACTCTCTGTGCCCGTGTTTTATCCGAATTCCACTTTTTCACTTTGGTACCCCATCAATCGTTAATGACATCCTCAGTGGGTTAGGAAAAACTGAAAAAAAATCGATCAGAGATATTTGACTGGCTGATGAAGTCCGTTCGACAAACATATGCGGAATTTGTCAAAGGAAATGATTCTGCGTTGTCTTTGTCTTGGCATTGTTCTTTTTAGACTTGAAAGGAAATAGGATAGGGAGTGCAACTACAGACAGAGTCTGCTTGAGGAAAAGCAATTTCAGGTATTTCACATGGACAGCTGAAGCAGAAGGGACGCTACTCTCAATTTTCTTAGAAATGACTAGCAATCAGCGCCCCCGTTGGAGAGGCAACAAAGAATGGAATACAAATATTCTGATCTCTCAGCAATTTCCCCGTAAGCCTCGACATCTCAGCGATTCCCCCAGTAAGCCTTGAAATCTCAGCGATTCCCCCCTGTAAGCCTTGACATCTCAGCGATTCCCCCAGTAAGCCTTGACATCTCAGCGATTCCCCCCTGTAAGCCTTGTCATCTCAGCGATTCCCCAGTAAGCCTTGACATCTCAGCAATCCCCCAGTAAGCCTTGACATCTCAGCGATTCCCCCAGTAAGCCTTGACATCTCAGCAATTCCCCAGTAAGCCTTGACATCTCAGCGATTCCCCCAGTAAGCCTTGACATCTCAGCAATTCCCCCAGTAAGCCTTGACATCTCAGCAATCCCCCAGTAAGCCTTGACATCTCAGCAATCCCCCGTAAGCCTCAACATCTCAGCTATTCCCCCGTAAGCCTCAACATCTCAGCAATTCCCCCAGTAAGCCTTGACATCTCAGCAATTCCCCCGAAAGCTCTACTGAGAAATCAGATTTTTGTCGACCGATTTTGTCTATGACAAAACCTCATTCAGAGCTATGCATTCTCTAGAGCACACTAAATACACTAGCAATGCGAACAACATACGTTCTCTATCAGTCTCCAGCTTT
>NIVC01003205.1:0-111716 GCA_002269645.1 Macrostomum lignano
CGTAGGTTTTGATTTCTAAAACCGAACTTGCTTTTGGGTGGACGCTCACGTCTGGGAGACGCGGGTGGCCTTTAACGCTTCCGTTCGAACAAAGAGGTTAAAGGAAGACTTCCAGGAAGGAGTGCTAGAATGTACAGGGTGCCGCGCCCATGGTGGCTCGACAAGGGCGGCCCTGCATCCTGTTGAGGGCTTCAAGAACCCCTTTCACCTCCAAGGCACTGTTTCAAATGAAGCCAGCAAAGGAGCCAGACCTGCAGTGCTAATCCAGCACAGGCGACGGGGTGAAATGAGTTCAATTTCATTGCATTTTTATAACGGTTTTTCCGATTATTTGATCCCGGGCTTTTAGATCCTTCGGCTTAATCCAAATTTTTAATCCCGAGATTTAGCCAGATATTGCGATTCCCACTGCTGCGCCGCTGCTATTCTAATGAATGGTAATTCATCTCGAACTGTTCCTTATGGAGTTTAGTGATGTTCTATTATTTTGAGTAGAATCAAATAATTTTAGCTTATTTAAAAATAGTGAAGACTAATGCAACACTCTAAATTAAACTTTGCAAAATAATTGCTCTTTCTGCGATTAATTTTGAAAAGTTTTTTTAGAAGCTATAAAACGTGAAAATTAAAAAATGCTCACAAAAGCTCAATTAGCTGCTAAATGGCTGCTCTGCTAATGCTAAAAAATTCAACAAATTACTTTTGATCAAAAGCGTTGTTTCAGAAAGGCTTCATAAATTTGTCACCCACGATTCATGCAGAATAACCGTGGTGTCAGAATCTTAGGAAAAGAATGATTTCAAACTGCAGAGAACTGCTGCTTGCGTGCTCAAGCCTAGAAACCCTCCTCAGTCCTTGCAGCTGGCCCAGCCGAAGCGCTACTCTGAATTGGGCAACCCCTGTAACTGCATCCCGTTCCACTCAATCCCTGTGCAGAGGCTGACTGGCTGTGGAGTCAAGTCCTGGCGGTGTCGTTCGTGCAAGTAGATGCTGTTCGTGGGCCTCGCCCTTCCTGCTTACTGGCCTCGGGCCATTGTAAACATCGGCTTCTTCAGTCGGGCCATTGTGTCTTAAGTATGGTTGGAAATCTTTTCATCGATGTTGAAAATTAACCGAATCATCACTTCGTCACACGCATGATTGTCTATAATACTGCTGTGTCCGTAGAGCTAAGTAAAAGTACGTGATGCTGTTCCCTATTTATAAAGTTCATTGGGCCGTGTGCTTAAAGTCTAGCAAACACTTAAATTTCTTAAAGCAAGTGGTCGCTGTTTTCTTGTGCTTCATTAGAGCCGTGCTCATCCATGTCAGTTTGACCGTAAACTAGTTGTATTGTCACCCGAGAGGATTTGCACAGACAGTCCAGAGTTGAATTTAGTCAAGCTTCAGATTTCATTGAAGTAACACCGTATGCATTAAAGCTCTGAAGTACATGTCAGGCTCCAAAGCCGGACCTCCGATCCCTGGTTGAGGCCAGTTTGTAATTCTGGCTCTATCAAAGTTATTCAACTTTAACCATATGGTCTCGGGGACCAGCAGCTTGTTGGGTTTTAATTAACGATCAAATTGAGCAGCTGTTTGCGAAATAAGCAAGGGTGCTTAAGGATTGCGTTGGCTCAGGTTTTGATGGCGAGTTCGGGTTCCGATGGGTCCAGAAACTTTTGAGCTACCAGCTATCAGGTGTCCGCCGCTGTATTCATTTGAATGGTAATCAACGCATATATGCCTGCTTTTGCTCTCAATGAACGCCCTGATTCCATTTGGCGTGCGAGGTGGGACTTCTGTGTTCAGCTTCTGGATAGCAGACTTTAGACTAAGCTTTTTAATTTGTGTTCTGGCTCTGACCGTCTGAGAATGAGTTGCAGTGTGGGTAATAGCAAGTCTAATTAATAATTCTGTAGCTTTAATAGTAACAGTAGATTTCTTTGCTATGCTATGTTTTGCTATGAAAGTTTGGAACGTTGAATAGTACATGTGGATAAGGAACTTGGGTAAACTGTTTCGAACTTGGATGAATTTAACTTCGTATGAACAGATAAAGTAAGCACGCTTATCACTCACAATGTCACTCATTTGGTTTGACAAATTCTTGCGCTTGCTACGCTTTGCGCTTTACAAGAGAGACCAGCAGATCGAAGAGAAACAGAGACACTACGGTGCACACGAAATCTGCTGGAAAAATTCTTGCGCGTCCGTCACCACACAATCTGCTTTACAAGAGATCAACAGATCGAAAAAACGAAGAGGCACTGGGGAACACGCAAAATGCCCAGCACCATCCCGTTCAACCCGAATTCCCAAATCCTTTTTGCCTTTCCAGCTGCCCTTTGCACGCCTGCTTCCAATTATGGGCTGTCGGGAGAAGCAAGAAGAAGGAATCAGTGCTTTCAATTCTTTTTCCCTAGACTTCACTTATGTGGCATGCCCGCTCCCAATGCCCATTACTGTAGTCCTGAAGACCAAGGACCGATGCGCAGGGCAAGCGTCGGCATATTTCAGAAACTATCAGATTTAGTGGCATGCTTGTATATTCTATTGACACAGGGGCAAATGGCATTCCTTGGTCTCAGTTTACTTATTATTGTGTACTTATACAGGTAATACGGCAGATTCGTTTCACCTCGCCGTGGCACCTGAATTCCTGTTTAAAGATAAAGTGACTTTATAACTCCTGTTGTTCAAACAGTAATTGCTCTGGCTATGTGTACACCAGCTACTTACTAATCAAAGTGGTAATGCCACCCTGGCTGTTTGACCTTTGATTGTAAAAAGCCGGCAACTCTTTACGACCTCTATATCCCTGGTACGTGGTAGATTCTCGTAGGATGCATCGGCACTGAAGACTTTTATGGCCCATTCTTGTTAGACTTTAGTAACAGTTTCACAGGAGCACACAACGCTAGCTGCTTCCTTTTGCAGTTACCTTTGCATGCGCACTTTCCTAGCTAGCCGTATAACACAATGCTTTATTTGAACTGGGTCATCGGTTTGGAGCATTGGGGTGAAAAAGATCAATGACCGTGTGCTTTAGCGACTTCTTTCTCAAAACTGATGAAACTGCATGGCAAACTCCTAGAATTTTGTCTCATTCAAGCTTGGAAGTTTGTCTAACTTATTCATCACACAAAGCATCCCACCAAACTTGGTCTGTGAATTCATTTTCGCAGTTTCTTGTTTTGGGATTTTAGCATCAGAACAGTCGGCCAGAGATGGCTCTCTCATAGTTGATTGGCTGAGGCTAAAATACAGGGAATACTGAAAGCCATGCACCAAGAGCTTGCCCCATTGGACCTCAGGCGATAGCTTCTGTGCATTAGATGGTATACCGCATACAGTCGGACCTGCCCCGCCTACTAGCAGCTGAGAGATCCTAAATCAACTGGATCGAAACGCCCAAGGCAAAGTAATCTGTCGGCACTTTTGGCCCTTGACTCTTCAGCTCTATCACTGCATGAAAGGTGCATTCTTTAACGACTCATCTGAAGGAGCCAACGCTACTGGCAATGGCACCGAGGACGATTGCGCTAAAAGCTTACGTCTCTTCACTGACAGCGAGCGCCGCTTCATTCTTGTCACTGACGTTGGTCTATCCTCCGCAATCTGCTTGCTTGGCCTGCTTCTCAATTCACTGTCTATTGTCGTGCTCAAGCGAGATGTGCGCCGATCATCAATGAGTATTCTACTCCTGGCTCTTGCAATCTGTGAGCTTTTTATTTCCTTTTTGTTAGTACAAAAAATACAGGGTGCAAACGATGGGATTACCTTTTCGGGTCTAGAAAGGCACCTCCGCACAATCTTTTTCTTCCCAAGACTAACAGTATTTCAGGTTTCGACTTAGCGTCGTGGCTTGAACGTTCAGATTTTTTACTAACTCAGATTATTAACCCCAGAAATATGCCACTCCCAAAAATCGCCACCTTTACATAAATTCCTCATTTCTCTAGAAAACAGAGCCTTTCGCGAATTTCAGGAGCTCTGAGCTCATTTCTAACTGACTGGTGGCTGCTTCCCCACCTAATCCCCTTCTATTTAGCTTTATGCTATTCGAGATACTATTTCTTTTTTTCACTAGATTTACCAGCATAGATATGCATCCTAATTTGATGCATATTTTATCAACCCGAGAATGGACGTCGTGTTGCTTTTATCAAAATGCTTTTAGTGAACTTCTTGTAGTGCAAGATAAGAAATGTGACGTGAGGAACAATATGTATAAGGATTCTTTAGTGCAAGAAAGGATTTAGCGTGAAAGAAAATCTCCCGTTTACAGCAAAAGAAGCTCGATCGCCAGAGCCAAGGCTTAGTTAAACTGAGACGTTTCACTTCGGATTGACGCGTTTGCTCACGGCCCGATCTCAACTCTCGCACTCGTCTTTTGAAAAGTTGTTCATCTTGATTTTTGAGCTCGCTATCGGTACTTCTTTAAATCCCGATCGCCCCCTGGAGCGCGCACTGGCTGAGTGTTTCCAGCTCGTACCAAGAGTGAGTGGCCGACTGTGAGGCCAGTGGAGGAGGGGGGGGAGAAAAAAGTTAGCAAAGTGAGCCAGGGAGCAAGAAGCTTTTTCTCTTTTCGCTTTGCCTGATTGAGCATACAAACCCCCGGTTAATATCGCAACTTGCGTTCGGCTTGATTAGCCAGGAGATTCGCCGGCGAGAGCCCTTTTGCTCCTTTGCTCTGATGCAGCTTAATCATCCTTTCGTTTCTCTTGACTGGCATCCCGAGAGACTGTTTATCAGAAGAAAATTCCAACTTGAGTCATTTTTAGACCCCTGGGAGGGAACGCGCTTGCAGCTACGAGTAACTCACGAGCAACTCAAGGCTCCTGCTGAGTATGTACGAGCTATATTGTATATATTAACCAGTGATTAAGAACAGTTTGACTTTTCCCTGTATTTAAGCTTGGCACACTTTCGACTTTTGCCAGTCGAAATTTGCTTATAAAAAAATAATCTAGTCATTTATAACGAAATCGTTTAAACAAGAGTTCTTTTTGTTCGGTGCATACGCTCGTATGTATACGAGACCCAACAAAGTACTGACATTTTCAGTCCTGTTGTATAACTGATTTCAGGGGACGTTTCGATTTCGCTTTTCGTTAATTTCAGCAGAAATTAATTAATTCTTCGATCTACCAATGCAATGCATGACGTTTGCAGTGGGCTGTGATTCCAAAGGGTCAGGGTCGCCACTGAGTTGTCAGCCGGCAACTTGGCTACTGTTGCCTAAGCACCATATTGAAGTCCATTTTGATCAATGCATGATTAGTTCTGATCAGCGTGTACGAGTACAGAAAACCAATTCTAGCTGGGTTGGGCCTCTGGAACTCATCATCCGGTACAGAGTTTGATGCACCGGGATGCAAATGATACACTTGTTCAATACACTCTTTGTCCTAATTTTGTTCTTATTTATAAAAAATTGCAGCCTTCCTTCACTGTAGCTGAACTTGAAGCACACATGCGGGATACATTAAGTCTCTGTTTCTTCTCTGTAACAGCTGTAATAAAAAATCTTAAGTGGACCCAGGCGCTGTCAATCAACGAAGTTAGTAGTATGCTATGCTATTGGATATTCTATTGGATATGTGGGAAAAGTTTTACTTCAAACTTTCCCTCTTCAAATTGTCCCCTGTTTTATTTCGAGCGTAATGATTAAAATACGCTTTTACCCGCGTAAGAACGGTCGTTAACGAAACACTGTACCTGAATCTGTCACAATTCAGTGGCAAGACATTCTACCGACACCCAACCAACTGATTTTCTTCATTGCAGTCGATTTGACCTTCATCTTACTGTCGGCGCCCTACTTCGTTGTGTACATGGGCCTGGGCTCCATCATCCAGGACTCAAATGGCGTAACTCTGCAGACATGGCTCCATGCCAGTCCCGGCATTCAGTTAATCCTGCCAGCTGTTTATTATCTGGGCAATGTTGCACGAACAGGTCGGAACTGGATTGTCCTGCTGGTGGCACTGGATCGCTATATGGTTGTGCAGAACCCGTTCTTATCCACGCAGCGCAGCAATCCGAAGCGGTCAAGGCTTTACTGCATATGCGTCACGATTACGGCCATGTTTTACAACTTCCCGCTATTCCTGGAGTATAAATCCGATACGATAAAGTGCTTAAATATCAGCTTGATTTTGGCGCGCCCGAAAAGTCTGGGTAGTGCGTACATGCTTATATATAAGAAATTGCTGTACATTCTCCTGCTTACAGTTGGGCCTATGTTATGCCTGACGGCCCTTAACATTCTTTTGATTCGAAGTTTGCTGGTGGCCTCGCGAATCCGCGCCGCCATTACTCGGGAGACCACGCGGCGCACTGAGGAGACCAAAATGCTGGTCGTCATTATTGCCGTGTTCGTGCTTACCGAGATACCTGGCACCATCTGGCACATGCTCCTGGGCACAAAATTCGACAAGAGCGCATGGTTCAACTCATACTTGTACTCGGTTGGCTCGCTACTGACACTATTCAATTCCGCTATCAACTTTTTCATTTACTGCGTTTGGAGTCGCAACTTTCGGCGCAACATGCTCTACGCCATGCGCCGGCGAAAGAAGCCACCGGCCCGGGTGATTCGCTTTGACTCCGACTCAGACCGCACCCGGCAGCTCTTGCTACAGCAGCAGCAGCAGCAGCTGCTGTGTGTTCGGCAGCCACCGGGTCCCGAGCAGCAGCGACATCAACAGCGCGCGGAGTCCCTTCCTATGCAAGTTATGCGCGCTTCACCGTTGAACAGTGCAGGCGGTGTCGCTGATGGCTGCGGTGTTGCTGGAGGCTCTGTTGATGAAAACTGTGACAGTAGAAGTGACAGCAGTGACCGCAATCACAATTTGCAGCAGCAGCGCGTGCAAATCAATCCCCTGCGTGTGTAAGAGATGCCCGCTGAATGCAAGGTACAATGTACCATTTTATCTATTGGAAAAAATATTTTTGAGATTTCTATATTGGCACAACAACTCTCATACTAGGTGGACGTGGTAGTCTGCACTGCAAATAAACTATAGCTTATAGTTATATTCAGCTTCCCCAAACACTAGCATTCTCTGCAGAGCCTGCAGGTTCTTGCAATAACTATGCCTAGATACCTCAGCTACCATGCATTTTGCGCGGTATAAAATCTAAAAGCCCGCCACTTGGAGTCTTCTCGCAGACAGATTCAGTTAAAATTCAATATCAAGTTTGCACTGGCTATACACTTCGGGGAAAATATGGAACTGTAACATGCTGATTCATTGTTGCATATGCTTGCGTAATTACTTTGGTAACTATGTGTTTGCATTTGATTTTTACTTATGAATTCAAATATACAGTAGGCTATTAAGTGTGCTTCATGCTGTTGAGACTGTGTGTTTGAATTTTGCACTGAAAGATTCTGCGTTGAAGATGTCTGTGGTTGGATAGCAAAACAATTTAGTGGCTTTGTTTTGAGCGAACGGCAGAGCATCGCATTTCAGTGTAAATAAGTCCCAGAACTTTGTATTTTTCATCATAATACATGAACACAAGAGTTTTTTTCCAGAACGAACTCTAGCCATATTGCCTTGTACAAGCTGGCGCAGGGGGGTCGCCCAAATCCCCACTCCTGTGGCTTCCCAAGCTAACGAATCGGCATAGCATGGGTCGAAGGGTTGCCTGCCTCGGTGCTCTGTGCCGGCAAGCAGGACTGAAAAGCAGGAAAGGGGCTGCTGCAGAACAGGACTAATTGCTGCAGCCGGTTTCATGCTCGAGTGACTTTACCAAAGCTTAAACTTTGGTAACTTACACTTAAACTTAAACTTAACTTAAACTAACTTAAGGTAACTTAACTTAAGGTAACTTAAACTTACAGTGATTGCCTTATCCCCTTAAACCACTGTTAACCGTCTTCGATCGCAAGAATTTTCAATCCAACGAATCCAATACATGCCACTGCATGAAAGTGAAAGGCTTGTGCGACTGTCTTACTGAAAAATTGGATGGCCGTACAAATAACTGATGGCGTTTTATGTATCTTTGTCTTAAAAATGTATAAACGCGCTATTAAAATTAAATACTTAAAACCAGATAGAAAGCCGTAAGCATGTGATATGACTATAAATTGTATATGAAGTAAATTAAATTAAACAACTTTAAAAATAAGACCAAATTCGTGTGATCACACCATTTGTACTTCCACTTTCATTCGTTTTTGCACATTAGTAGTGTGAGTTGATTCCTCATTCGGTGGCAGTGTGAATGAGCCTTTGGGTACACGAGCTATAGCCCTTCAAAATAAGCAGAAATGCCCCAAATGGCTTTTGGGTACACGAGCTATAGCCCTTCAAAATAAGCAGAAATGCCCCAAATGGCTTTTGGGTACACGAGCTATAGCCCTTCAAAATAAACAGAAATGCTCTAAATGGCTTTTGGGTACACGAGCTATAGCCCTTCAAAATAAGCAGAAATGCTCTAAATTGCTTTTGGGTACACGAGCTATACCCCTTCAAAAATGCCCCAAATGGCTTTTGGGTACAGGAGTTCTAGCCCTTTAAAATAGAGATAAATAAGCTTTGTACAACTACAACAACAAAAATAAGGTCTATTTCGCCTGTACACAGTGTTTGAGTGCGGTTTTCAACCGGTGATATCTAAATTTTTCGGTATTCAACTTGTAGGATATGTCGGGAACACAATAGACTTCTAAAAATAGCCCTACAACAATGCAGTTTTCAAAAAATACTGCATTGGATAGCATAACTACCAGTGCCATAGACGTCCGCATGCTCAAACTTTTGTGGGATAATTAAAAAAACTTCATCTTGTCAAGCTTGATGAAGTACGTAATATTGTATGGATTAAAAATTATGGACCATTAAGTTCTATGTTTTAGCAAAAAAGCAAACCCCCCCCCCAATGTCTAATCCATCCGTACCGGCTGCAGAAGAGCTTGCTGCCGATCAGATCTTTATCGATTTCGAAATCGATAGCGAGTGGAAAAAGTGCATCTACAGTGACTGCAGCAGAGCGGGACCACAGCGGTCTCGAAATAACTCTTCCACCGCCCTACCGGCGAGCTCAAGTCCTGTTCCAGTGGTGAGGCTTTTTAAAATCTCCTGAAAATACACAACTCACGCCCACTGTAGGCCTAAAATGAGACTGCGAATAGTAAAGCCATTTAAATATAGTGTTCAAGAATCAAGAACTACTCCTAACTACTACTAGAGCTTACTAGTCTCGCCCAGTGCCAGTGGTTTAGATTGCTTCTAACCAGAGAAATACCCCTTACGGCCACAGCCAGAGCCGGGCTTCCTGCACGGCTGCCAGAAGACTTTGCGACAGTCCTTTGAGGCCACGAGCCTTCGTCGGGATGCTCACAGTGTCACCCTCTGGCTGTGCGTCAGGAAGCACAATTACGAGAACTACTTGTGGCAGTTTGTGCGCCTTGGCCGGTTCCACGGGAGCGAAGCGTACTCAAACTTGTCGCTGTGGACTGTTCAGCTGCGAGTTCGAATGCACCGACGAGTTCCCTTTGGTTGTCTTCTGCGAGGTCTTTGCTGCCGCTTCGGGCTCGGCTCGACAAGTGAGGCTCTTAAACTGTGTTTGGACGGCTTCTACGGCATGCCTGGCTTTGGCGACATTTTTGGAAACCATAGTGACGGTAAGCTGTGAGCCATGGCATATTATTTAACTTACTTTAAATTATATTATACTGAAGTAGTATATTAAAGTTCATTTTTTACTTCACTACTTGTCGCACAAATTGAGTCACATCACATATTTACACGTTAGTGAAGGGGAGGCAAAGACAAGACAAACCGAGTGTGGCGATGGCAAGGCAGCGAAAAGCCAGAGGATGCAACCCTCAGACGATCGTATTTATTTCATGACTTGTTAAAACGAATTAAACTGATTAAAAATTATAAATAGCGAGGAAAAAAAATTCAACCGCGAGCAACCCCGCGCAGCCACAAAGGTGGCGGCCTAAATAGGCACGCGCACGCACCAACGCACCCACCACCCCACCAGACAGCCAGCACCCAAACAGCCCCCCTTGCACTAACAGCGGTTAGCCCTCGCGGGCTCGCGCAAACCGATGCATTAGTGAAGGGGAGGCAAAGACAAGACAAACCGAGTGTGGCGATGGCGAGGCAGCGAAAAGCCAGAGGATGCAACCCCAAGGCCAAACAAACAAATGAATGAACGAAGGAGAGAATTTACGAAACGGCGGAAATAAGGCTGGGGATAAGAACGGAAATAAAACTTTGAACACAAGCAAAAGTTACTCAAAGGCAACTCTCGTTAAAAGCACCAGCAAAACGCGAACCAGCCCGCACAGAATCAGCAGATGGAAGGTAGGCAGTCACAGCATCACTTCGCCAGTCACCGATGCACTTCACCTCCTGAACAGATAGTCCGAGACGGTAGGCCCAGGTGGCACCACCTCTGCGCAGGCTGTGCGCTGAGAAAGAACGAGCGTCCTGCTCAGCAGTTGCTAGGCAGCGCTTGAGGAACCTGTCGAATCTTGAGGCAGACAGGACAACAGAGGATCCGCTCGCCAACTGGTAGGAGAACACAGGCTGCCTGCAGCCAAGCTTGCTGACACGGAGGTGACCCTCTAGCGCAGCCACTGGGCAAAGCGGATGTCCTTCTTTTAGCCTTGGAAGCAACACCCGGTGCAGCTTCGCGCCGAACTGATTCGTCTTGCCATAACTGACAGAGAGCACAACCCCCTTCGGGTGGCGTTGAAAGGCTGAGACGGAAATCGGTGAAGCGGACTGCTGACTGGGCAGGAGACTGGAGCGCCGAAACATCCCCCACCAAGCAATAAGCGTCACAAGCCAGCAGACTCTGTCAAGCGAACTGCTCGAGTTAAGCCGGTTTTTCACAGACAGCAGCATCGCAGGCGAGATCGGCAGCTTCCGTCTTGGTCGCTGGCCCATCCTCCGTTTAGCGCCGCGAACGAGCAGTGAGACCAGGTGGTGTTTTGTTAGGTCCTCAGCACCACAGGCTTTGAACCAGCTGGACAGTGCACTGACATGGACACGCAGACTGTTGAACGATCTCAGGCGGCATTCGACCAGGTGAGCCAGGTAGTTGAGTAGCACCGACCGGTCGGATCGAGCCGGGTTGGTCCCGTTCTCGTTGCAGAAGCTGTGCCAGGACCGGACGGCCGATGAGATCGCCCTGCGTGACTGCGGTGCGTATGCTGCGGCGAGGAGGCTGGAGGCGGCGGCGCCGAGGGTCGGCGTTGCAGGGAGGCGGCCTGTGAAAATAAAAAACGGGAGGCAAAAACAGAAAACGCGTGATCCGAAAACTCCACAGGGCAAACTGGTACAGACCCGTAAACACGGAAAATAAAATTAAGCAACTCATGACGCGAGTGCAGGCGGGACCCTGCATCAGCAAACAGCTGATAAGCACCAGGAACGTGAAAGACCTCAAATTCAACGTCAAAACGCAGACAGAGCAACGCCACAGACTGCAGCAACCACATCAGACGCGAGTCCTTGGAGACACCTCGCCTTAGAATCCAACACGCCGTCTCATTGTCGCAGTACACAGCAAGCCGACAACCAGCCAAGGATTGGCCCCATCTCAAAACAGCCAGCAATATAACCACAGCCTCCTTGTAATTGATGCAGTAATTCTGAAAAACACCATTTGCGTCGATCTGCCAGTCAATAAAGCACCAATCACGAATCCCATCACCGTCACGGAGCACCGCCGCGGCGCCTGAAGACGACGAGTCAGTCTCTATGGCAACACAAGCCCTCGGCGAAGTCCACAGGCCAACACCGATGCGATGCTGCAAAGCCAACCGCCACCAGGAGAGGTGGTGCACCACGGAGGGACTAACAAGAACCCTGTCATGAGGCCGATGCAGCTTGTTAACAATGTCGATAAGAGGTCGGAGGAAAACTCTCCCGTGCCGAACAACTTGCGACGCCCAGTTTAACTTGCCGATCAACTTCTGCAAACACGACTTTGACAGCCTTTTCTTCGAAGAGCAGAGGGATAAAACATGCAATAAGTCTTGGACTTTTTCGGCAGGAAGAGACATCTGGCCTGCCACGCTATCAAATAAAATGCCCAGAAAGGTCATCCGCGTTGTCGGCGGAACACACTTGCTACGGTTAACGGTGAAGCCTAGCCGCTCGAGCAGATCGATGAGATGGTTGTAGAACTTCCAGCAGGACTCCAGATCTCCACAAAAGGCGAAGTCATCCATGTAGGCCTCCATAGCGTAGAAACCATGCTTCAACATCATAAAACGCACAGCTTGGCTCAGCTCGTAAAAGCAGAAGACGGAAGCCGAAGCACCAAACGGGAGCCGCGTGTCGTACAGGTACACTGGCTGGCCCTCGCCTTGGAGCTGAATCTTCATGCCTGTGACCCGGTGGTCATCAGGGTGCACACCACATGAACGATATGCTTGCGACAGATCCACTTTGCACATGTACGCGCCGCTGTACAGCTTCGAGGCAAAGTTGCTGGCCGAAGTAAAACGCAACTTCCGTTTCGACTCAAAGAAATCATTCACAGAGGCGCCAGTTGGCAGGCTGCAGTCGTGAATAAGGCGGATGGAAGACGAATCCGCCTTAGGGATCGCACCAAGGGCACTAACGATGAGCGGCCGGTTGCCTGCCTGGCAGCGCCTGTAGCGGTCCTGCTTGAGCTCCTGGCGCACCTGGGCCTCAACAGCTTGCTGGTGAATGGTAGCTGATCTGTGATTTGCCATCTCAGTGTGGTTCTTACAATCCATCACTTTATTAGTAATTCGAAAGCCATTCTTCACACCATCGAGCACGAACCTGACACGGTCCTCCGGCATCTCGGTCCCAGCCAGCTCTTCCCGCCAAACCGCAAACACAAGGTCGCTCGACAACTCAGTTGAACTCGGGTCACATAGGGGGAGCTCCCCCGTGGGGGCACAGGAGGGCGACCCGACGGCAGACATTGAGTCCTGTGCCCCCACCTCGCACGCTAGTTTTTTGAAAATTGGCCCGGGTCCCCATCAGCGTGGGCTCGGGCTTCAGAGTGCGGCTGTGAGCACCTGCGGCACTGATGGGCGAAGCGGCAGTGAGTTCTGTTGCAGCCGCTAAGACTGTTGAAGTCGAAACAGACAGGTGGCTGCGTTCGCTTTTTAGGCGCTGTTGCGTTTATCATTTTTGTTGGTGCCATCAAGTGTGTTGCCACCAGACCCAGGTCTGCGCTAACAGCGCTCCACCGCGTTCCATCATGCTGGAGAAGCCGACATTCGTCATCATATCTCATGACTTTAGTGCGATCGAAGCCTAAATCTAGCAGGTCACCAATTCTAGCGTTATGTCGGAGATGATCGATCAACTCGGATGAATCGATTCTGCCATCAACAATGCGCAGCAGTTTGCCATCACGCAGCATTTGCACCAGTAAGTTACAGCTACCGGAGATGAAATCGCCAAACGACAGTGACTCGGGACTGACGTGTCTCAACCTCTCTGGCTTTGCCGCTCCCACAACAGACTGGCTTCCTTGTCTCCGCTTACGCTCACTGATAAAATCAACGACTCTGTACACCGCCGGCGCCTGAGCATGCGAAGTTGCAGCCCCAGCCTGCCCGAGTATACACTCGCCAACCAAATCATGCCACTCACCGGGAGTCTGATCACGTTCTCTCGCAGCCGCCGTGCCACTGTGACGCGCTTCAGCGAGCTCGGCTTCGAGCTGAGCCTCTCTTTTTTTCAGGTCCAGCAACCGAATGCGCAGTTCAGTCTCTCGCAGCTGATCCTCGAGACCGCCTCCCGTCGCCGCCCGACCCTCGGCCGAGGCGCCCACCGCCGGTAGCATCTCGTCCTCAGGTGGAGCCAGACTTAGCTCGGGTGCGCCCGCATTCGTCGGTGATGTCTTGTCATCTTGAGCACGACGAGATGAGCCTCTGTCCTGCTCCAACGCCTGCCGCTCAAGCTCCTTGGCAATGCTGAGTTTTAGACGACTTGTTAGCTCTTGCTTATTGCCATTAGTAGGCAGGCCGCGCTCACTAAGGGCTTCTCGTAGCGCTTTGTTAGTTGCGGGCAGTACAAGGCTATCTGCCATGATTCAGCAAAAAAATTCAACCGCGAGCAACCCCGCGCAGCCACAAAGGTGGCGGCCTAAATAGGCACGCGCACGCACCAACGCACCCACCACCCCACCAGACAGCCAGCACCCAAACAGCCCCCCCTTGCACTAACAGCGGTTAGCCCTCGCGGGCTCGCGCAAACCGATGCATAACAATGAAGATTGCGGTGCGAAAACAAAAAAATAGAAGATATTTAAGATTGACAAGCAAAAAATAGCTAGGAAATTTTAACATACTACTTGGGACTCTGAGCACTTCAACGTTGAGAACTCGAGTGATGCGGAGCTGTGCTCAAATTCGTGTGCACCACGCCAGAAGAGGCACCCTCTGCGTTCAACCAGGCCCAAGGCGGAGACATTCTACTATTGTCTGTCTCGAAAACCATAGACACAATCTACTATTGTCTACCTCCAAAATCATAGACACAATTAATCTACTATTGCCTCTCGAAAACCATAGACACAATCTACCATTGTCTGCCTCCAAAAACATAGACACAATCTACTATTGTCTCTCGAAAACCATAGACACAATCTACCATTGTCTGCCTCCAAAACCACAGACACAATCTACCATTGTCTGCCTCCAAAACCACAGACACAATCTACCCTTGTCTGCCTCCAAAAACATAGACACAATCTACTATTGTCTCTCGAAAACCATAGACACAATCTACAATTGTCTGACTCCAAAACCATAGACACAATCTACCATGCATTGATGCCTCCAAAACCACAGACACAATTGATCATTGTCTGCCTCCAAAACCATAGACACAATCTACCATTGTCTACCTCCAAAACCATAGACACAATCTACCATTGTCTGCCTCCAAAACCATAGACACAATCTACCCTTGTCTGCCTCCAAAACCATAGACACAATCTACCCTTGTCT
Organism: Macrostomum lignano; assembly: GCA_002269645.1. Classification (NCBI taxonomy): domain Eukaryota; kingdom Metazoa; phylum Platyhelminthes; family Macrostomidae; genus Macrostomum; species Macrostomum lignano. Next base: position 14,966 of record NIVC01003205.1, read on the forward strand.
ACCTCCAAAACCATAGACACAATCTACCCTTGTCTGCCTCCAAAACCATAGACACAATCTACCCGTGTCTGCTTCAAAAAACACAGACACAATTTACCATTTACCATACAACCTCCAGAACTATGGACCCAATCTACCCATTTTTTAGACTGGTGTCCCCGAATCGAGAGTTAAAAAAGTGGATGACAGACAAACTTGTGCTAAACAGTCCTGTTTTTCACATTTAGATGCAGTTCCGTGGATGGAAATCTCAAATCAATCAACGGCGGACAGCCTCCAGCTACACGATGGAGACATTATATTTGTCAGCTATTCAAACGAAAAACTCGAAAGCCTGGCTAGAGCTCGGAAGCGTGCTCTCGTAAATCAGTCGGCATCCAGCAACGTTGCTCGGTCTTTTGCTCCCAGAAGCAGTACAACCACTGATACTGACTCTATTTCTTTAGCACCATTCGGAAAGCTCTCAAAGCCAATCTCGCAGAATGCCATGCCACTGGCAGATTCGGTCTCGCCGCCGCCACTGCACATGGCGACAAAGATGCCTACGCAGCCTCGGGCCCGGCGCGCATCAGTGCCCGCGGCTCACCCGGGCCAGCCAATGTGCATCTCTGCCGCCGCCACCTCGGCAGACATCCAGTTCTGTGAGGCGGTTATCAACACCAGCAAAACAGAGTTGGTGCATTTACGACTTGGCTTTTCTTTCTTTGTCTATGCGGCTTTGACTTATGACCCCAGGAAAAAGATTTTCATACACGATACCTGGTTGATTCTTCAACCAGGCTTTAGCCACTTCATTCAGTGTGTCGGCTCTCATATTTCGTATCAATCGGATCAGATTATTGAGATTTTCATTTACCAATTTTTATGATATCTCGTAAACATCTAACTGATTAACAAACAAACAGGTTAGACCAAAGCCTGGCTGAGGATGGCATCGAGACAGAAGTGTTCGCAAAAGATGGCTGGGGCCTTCATCCCGGTGCACTAAATAAGCTACATCAAGCGCATTCAGACATTGGAGACCTCGTGCGCGTGTCCTATCCCAGCTCCAAGCGTACAGAGAAACTTGGCTTAGTGCTCACACCGGAGCTGATGACTTGGATGTTGGACGCTGCCAAAGATCACCGCACTCCACTCATCCATCCACTGCTCCCGAAAATACGAGCAAAGGTGTTCAGGTGCGACACAGCCTCAGACGTTGATGCCGCCGATGGACTCGGAGCTGGCATCGGAGCTGGTAGAGGAGCTCTTGAGGAGCTGCGAAATTTCGCCAGCAAAGTTGACAGCATGCTGCGGGTCCGCTGCGCCGGCTCAGGAAGCTTCTTGGATATCTGGTCGCCAGAGAGTGCAGCCTATTTTGTCGTGGATACTTTCTTTGGTTCCTCGATCTGCAGCATCTATGGAATCGAGCGGGACCATCGCTTCCACTCGTACGCTGTGGACGCAGCGTTGCATGAGCTTGAAAAAGGTTTTGTGACATTCTTCAGCGGCAATTCCGGTAGTCAAGCAAAATTGCGTAAAGCCGACCTGGACAAAGCCTGGGAGAATCTCTATCGCCTGCACCCGACAGCCCAGGAGCTGGCTGCCGCTGAGCCATGTCATCATTTCAAGGATTTACTCAACAGAGCCCTAAAGAGTGCGTGCAACTGCTTGTTGACTGTTTGATTTACCATATTGTCCTAAGCAAAGCGCTATGAGCATAGACACTGGCACAGGGAACAGAACAGCAGTGCCCGTCCTAAGCAAAACGCTATGAGCATAGACACTGGCACAGGGAACAGAACAGCAGTGCCTGTCCTAACCAAAACGCTATGAGCATAGAAACTGGCACAGGGAACAGAACAGCAGTGCCCGTCCTAAGCAAAACGCTATGAGCATAGACACTGGCACAGGGGAACAGAACAGCAGTGCCTGTCCTAACCGGACCAAAACACTATGAGCATAGACACTGGCACAGGGAACAGAATGGCAGCGCCCACGCCTCTTGTGTTCCACTTTAAAGTTGATAACCAAAATGCTCACTTTTAGTGGAAACCGGGTCTGACCAATACAAGTCGCACCTCCAATCTAAACTAGCAGCAATAGCTTTATTTGTTATCTCAGAAAATTAACTCATGTATTTTCCAGATCCAAATAAGTCTTGGAGAGCCTTTGTCGGCTGCAGCATCAACTGTCTCTATAGCGACTACAGTGCTAAGAAAGCAGCTTTCTGGGCAATTCACTATCTCATATCTCACACAGCCGTGCAGGAGAGCCTGTTAGCCGAGATCGATTCCATGGCGACCGCAGCAAGACCGCACGAATTTCGGCGATTGACGCTCAAGGAGCTTGATGAGATGCCATTTCTTGGTGGGTGGCACTTGCTTTGATTCTATTGAATATTTCGCGAAGCTCAGAGTCAACTTTTCATTTCAGAGGCCTTCGTAAAAGAAGTTTACCGGCTCACGTCGGGGCAGTTCGTTAGCTTCAGAGCTGGAACTGACTTGTTGTTGCAGACGCAGAAGAACTCTGAAGGCATCTGCTTGCACAGCGGTGAAGAGATCGGGGTGCTGCTTCGTTCATTGAACATGGACCCCAGTCTGTTCAAAAATCCAGAGGTGAGTTTTTGGCTGTTAGTACTGAAAGTGCAGGTGAACATAAATCTATGTTGTTAGTTATTCTGGGTCTAAATTACTCAGTACTAGCTTAAGATTAGTGATTACTTTTGACATTCGCTTCGATATAGTTATAAGTAAAAAAGCTAGCGAACTATTTAGCAGCATTCAGATCTTAAAAATCTAAAGTCATCTCATTCTTTTGGAATAGAAGATCATAATCCGGTGCGGTTTGCGAAGCTTAAAATACGGCCTGCTAAGTTACTTATTCAGGGGAGGAGGGTTGGTGCCGTACGTAAGGGTGGTGGTCTACTTGTAGAGTCTCGAAGTCAAAAGCAGAACTTTTGAGATGTCGTTCAGACCTTACAATGCACACTCCGATCTCCTTGGCGGCAGCAATGACGCGACACCTTGAATCCTACTTGAAGTATCGTAAAACGAATTCAATCCTAACTAGGATGATTTCTAGTGTGCTTCAACAAAGTCTTTTATTGCCGTACAGAAATGCGAATTCTCGTCCATTGTTCCACACAGGCGTTCCAGCCGCAGCGCTTTCTGTTTGAGACCCAGCATGCGGAGCTCCTGGCCCTGCCGTTCGGCTGTCTGTGGCCTCGCCGGCGCCTCGGGCTGTTGAAGCTTAAGCTGTTCTTGGTGCTGCTGCTGAGCCGGTGCCGCATTCGGGCTGATGAAGGCACAGGCGCTCAGGTTGACGCCAGCGCCTTCTGCGTTGATATTCTGCCCTGGACGGAGGACGTTGTCTTTCAGTTCCAGGCCAGGGAGCAGATGAGAGCGACATTTACGCTTTAGTGTGACGCGGCTCTTTCACTAGCCTCATGTGAAAATCAATCAGAGCTGAGCCCAATATTTTAAACTAATTGCGCCAGGTATTGCATATCTCCCTCCCTTTGCTTCTGTTCCGCCATATTTTTACGATATAGGTGTTAATTATCTTGTTACTATTCATTTCCTGTTCTGATTTGTCATGTAAAAGAGTAAGCAGCAGAAGGGCTATAGCATTTTATATAGAATATTGTTTTTTACTATAGACGTCTATATTAGTTCAGTAGTTAGAGCAATAAAAAGGAATTTCAGCTACGGCTCATGTTTTCGGTAAGTGAAACTGTACGTGTGAACTTAAAATCTGTCACTTTTATATCTACTAAGTCGGAATTTGTGTAGAGGGCTACTCACACCTGTCTCCCAGACTCAGTTTACTGGGATTTGAGTAGATGGCTACTCACACCTGTCTCCCAGACTCAGTTTACTGGGATTTGAGTAGAAGGCTACTCACACCTGTCTCCCAGACTCAGTTTACTGGGATTTGAGTAGAAGGCTACTCACACCTGTCTCCCAGACTCAGTTTACTGGGATTTGAGTAGATGGCTACTCACACCTGTCTCCCAGACTCAGTTTACTGGGATTTGACTTAATTTGACTTAGTTTACTTAATTAAAAGCTAGGCAATAAGTAATCAGGCTTTTGTAGGTTTCGAATGCCTGGAAAAATTCTCAAGGTCGTCTCATGTACATGTTGGTGACAGGAGCATTCCGTATGTGCTTCGGAAGGCAAAAACATGCATGGCTCTAAGTAAAGGGCAGATCAATCAGTCCTGAGCAGAACATTTTTCAGAGAATTTTGGACATCTGAACTACTCTCGTTACCTTAGCCAACCAAGACATCGCCAGCATCTGAGAGCATCTCTAATTTTTCACCAATTCTGAAACCGTTTGATCTTTGACATTATTAATTAAAGTCTTTCATGTCCTTCATTACATTTAGGGCCCTTCTAATTTCTTCAAGGAATAATTGAGACACTGCTGCACGCCTATTTACCAATAAGTGAGATTTCACTAAGATTGAAGACTAGTCATAGGAAACTGATTCTGAGATGGCAAATTAGAAAATTGGGTTCACCGAAGTGGACGGCTACAAAAATGACTTCGGCTTCACAACTGATTTGAGTTTTTTGACAGGTTAATTACATTTTATAATGCGTCCTAGAGCTTGAGCAGTATTAAAATCTCAGCTATTGAAGATTACCCCGGTGTCGCCACTAATTATACAGAGAAATGAAAAGGCATCAAAGAGCCAGCAAAGCTGCTCCGAGTCCATAAACTGTTTGTAAAAGGCATGGAGCACGGGCTAAACTATTGACGCATTTGGAGAGGCACCAGAAGGCCTCAATACTGCCGGCTCCTCAAAAATCGATGGGTTTTAATTCTAAAATGAATTCCCTTTCACGCAAATTTTATTACCCAAGGCCGAGATTCCTTCACAGCCGGAATCGGAGATGTTCTCCAAAGGAAACTTAACTATTGACAGGTTTTGTCTTTGCTTTCCTTAAATTTGTTCTCTGAGACAAAAATCGATATCAAACCACTAATCCAGGAAATTTATCCCGAAATGGGAAAAATGTCCCTTAGTATAATGTGATTAGCAGATCGAAGGTCCTAGTTACATACAAGCAGTCACTGATCAGACCCCCGACGATATAAAGAGCGACTTTATCAGGAATGTTTTGATAAAAATTGCAGTTTTTCAGCATCAATGAGCCGCCTAGCAGTAGCTGCAGGACGCTGGCCGGTGACCGCTCTGGTGCCGCGAGTCCGCCTGGGCGATCGAGCCGCTGGTTTGGAAGTTTTGCTTTGCCAGAAGCTTCCTGAAGATCATTGAATTGATAAGTCAAGTTTCAATCCATCAGCGCCGCTATTTAGGTCTTGGGTATTAATTATTATTAATAACGGGGTATGATAGGGAATAAAAAAGAAACGAAGTTATATTGTTTCTTCAGCACTTCTTCATGATTTCGTTTACAACAAAAGCCATCAGCCATAGCCTCCTCCCCTCAGCCCTGCGAAGCCATTCAAACCATAGTCAGAAGCTGACCTAACTAGCACCAATCAGATCCCATGAGGCAAGTTGAGCAGCTATGTAATTCAGTAGTGCACTAAAATTGAGTTGTCATCATTCTGATTGTGTATTTGCCATCATGCTGATCGTGTATTTGCCATCATGCTGATCGTGTATTTGCCATCATGCTGATCGTGTATTTGCCATCAATCTGATTGTGTATTTGCCATCATGCTGATCGTGTATTTGCCATCATGCTGATTGTGTGTTTGCCATCATGCTGATCGTGTATTTGCCATCATGCTGATCGTGTATTTGCCATCAATCTGATTGTGTATTTGCCATCATGCTGATCGTGTATTTGCCATCATGCTGATTGTGTGTTTGCCATCATGCTGATCGTGTATTTGCCAGCATGCTGATCGCGTATTTGCCATCATGCTGATCGTGTATTTGCCATCAATCTGATTGTGTATTTGCCATCATGCTGATCGTGTATTTGCCATCATGCTGATCGTGTATTTGCCATCATGCTGATCGTGTATTTGCCATCATGCTGATCGTGTATTTGCCATCAATCTGATTGTGTATTTGCCATCATGCTGATCGTGTATTTGCCATCATGCTGATTGTGTGTTTGCCATCATGCTGATCGTGTATTTGCCAGCATGCTGATCGTGTATTTGCCATCATGCTGATCGTGTATTTGCGATCATGCTGATTGTGTATTTGGCATCATTCTGATCGTGTATTTGCCATCATGCTGATCGTGTATTTGCCATCAATTTTGCCATCATGCCATCATGCTGATAGTGTATTTGCCATCATGCTGATCGTGTATTTGCGATCATGCTGATTGTGTATTTGGCATCATGCTGATCGTGTATTTGCCATCATTCTGATCGTGTATTTGCCATCAATTTTGCCATCATGCCATCATGCTGATTGTGTATTTGCCATCATGCTAATCGTGTATTTGCGATCATGCTGATTGTGTATTTGGCATCATGCTGATCGTGTATTTGCCATCATGCTGATCGTGTATTTGCCATCATTCTGATCGTGTATTTGCCATCATTCTGATTGTGTATTTGCCATCATGCTGATCGTGTATTTGCCATCATTCTGATCGTGTATTTGCCATCATTCTGATCGTGTATTTGCCATCAATTTTGCCATCATGCCATCATGCTGATTGTGTATTTGCCATCATGCTAATCGTGTATTTGCGATCATGCTGATTGTGTATTTGCCATCATGCTGATCGTGTATTTGCCATCATGCTGATCGTGTATTTGCCATCATTCTGATCGTGTATTTGCCATCATTCTGATTGTGTATTTGCCATCATGCTGATCGTGTATTTGCCAGCATGCTGATCGTGTATTTGCCATCATTCTGATCGTGTATTTGCCATCAATTTTGCCATCATGCCATCATGCTGATTGTGTATTTGCCATCATGCTAATCGTGTATTTGCGATCATGCTGATTGTGTATTTGCCATCATGCTGATCGTGTATTTGCCATCATTCTGATCGTGTATTTGCCATCATTCTGATCGTGTATTTGCCATGAATCTGATAGTGTATTTGCCATCATGCTGATCGTGTATTTGCCATGAATCTGATCGTGTATTTGCCATCAATTTTGCCATCATGCTGATCGTGCATTTGCCATCATGCTGATCGTGTATTTGCCATCAATCTGATCGTGTATTTGCCATCATGCTGATCGTGTATTTGCCATCATGCTGATTGTGTATTTGCCATCATGCTGATCGTGTATTTGCCATCATGCTGATTGTGTATTTGCCATCATGCTGATCGTGTATTTGCCAGCATGCTGATCGTGTATTTGCCATCATGCTGATCGTGTATTTGCCATCATGCTGATCGTGCATTTGCCATCATGCTGATCGTGTATTTGCCATCATGCTGATCGTGTATTTGCCATCATTCTGATTGTGTATTTGCCATCATGCTGACCGTGTGATGACTGAAAACACCAACTGAAAACTGATGCGTCGCACGATATTTCAAGCTGATAAATACAAATTTACGTACTTTGTCCGGATCGCTGCAGCTTGGGCGAGATGGACCAGTGAAGGCTTGAATTTCATAGTTAACGTGGAAATCGTTATAGCACGCTTTTCAAGAGCATCTAGGCAGAAGAAGAAAGGCAACTTACCGTCCTATTGTTTGGAAGCAGAGGTCAACATTGTGCCCCGTCCTGGCGCTCGTCTCCATAAAACACATTATGTCGCACTCCTGTGGGCAGCATTGAAATCAAAATGACCCCCTTGATTTTCTGGATTGAAAACTCAGAATTAACCTGTGTGACCCACCTGAGCTAGCCGCTGCCCTTCGTGAGCGCTAACCTGCCTTTCAGAGTCCAGATCAGCCTTGTTGGCTACCAAAATGATGAATACATCCTCAGAGCCGTATTCGCGAATTTCCGTGAGCCAGGAGCGGACACTGCTGAATGTCTGGCGGCTGGTCAGATCGTAGAATAGCAGAATAGCTGTGCTCGGCAAAAAGTCGGATTGAGAGCTTCCAGCTCACTGAGACTGTTTTCATTGATGCAGTCACTCAACAGACCTATGCTTTCGCTTCTGCACTTGTCTAAATTAATTCTTCCCATCTCAGCCTCTTGCCTACCTGCCGGTTCTTCTTTATACTCGAATTTAAGCAAATGACCGCTGCCTTTTATCACGCTTACTTTTTAACTACTCGTAACTCTAGTCGAATGGTTTTGTCACTTTGGAACTACTAAAGTAGGAATTCACATTTCCATGATAGCAATACACTTGCGCATGCGCGTGAAAGAGGAAACGGTTTGTAATGCTCACAGTCAGCATCTCTGTAGTACGCACTGGTGATGCTCCGATATCGCTCCGTACCGGCCGTGTCCCAGACCTGAAAGATGGGACACGTGCTGCATGGTTGGTCAATTGCATGAGCGCAAAGTTTTCAGCTCTCTGGGTTTAAAATGTGGAAAGAATAAATATCTGCTCAAGAGAAAGATGATTCACATTCTAGAAGCTTCTATATTTTTCTTACTTCATGTTTCTTCATCAGAAATAGCTCGTAGTCCTGGGCAATACAGTAGAAACATATACGTATGCATCCTAGCAGCATAGATTTCGTCAAACTACATGTAGCTTTGTGAGCAATTGGAATTATTCTAATTGAGCTTAAAGTGAACTGTAAAAGTACGAGCGTATATTTTACCTGAAAGCGAACTCTGTAGCCATCCACTGGCAGTGTTTTGCTCTGGAATAAACATATATATAAATTACTGACTGAGGATCTGGGAGGCTGCCAAGCTGCAAAACGATTGCATGTACGAGTCTTGAAGCATAGAATTTGTAAAGACGGTCTCTTTGATCGTGGGCTCATAGTGCCCGGAGGGTGCAAGTGTCCCTGGGGGGGCCTTTCAGGTGAATGACCGCGCTCTTAGCCGCGTGGGCTGTCTGCGCAAGGTGAACTGACCTGCGCAGGGAACTGGTAAATGGACCACTTGGTATCGCCATGAGCCTCAAAAGTTAGTGCCCCTACTATAGTGTGACCGATTTAATTTTTTAACATTCTACATCTACATTTCAGCAACATGAAACATGAATTGGCTCGAAAGGTTCCAATGGGGAAGTCTCGGCAATAGAAAAGCTGTGACACATATATATGCCCCAGGCCGCCGAAACATCGTCATAAAATGGACGGGAAAACCTCGTCAGGAAGAAATGAGATGCTCGCTGAAAAAATAGCACCTCATAGATCGTTCTCCATCATCTATTAAGTTAATTTGCATGAGACGCACATCTTAGTATGCCTTAAAAGATTTAAGAACTGAGAGTAAGAAGGTGAAAAAATACAGCGAACCCTGTAGTCGACCCCGACCGTGCTGATGAAAGTGCTGCCGGGAAACTTGGCGTCCTTGAACTGGTGCATAAAGCTGGTCTTGCCGGTGCCGCTGTCGCCAACCAGCATCACCTTGCACGATACATCGAAGGGATCGATGCTGATAGACTTCTTCAGCAAGCACCGGCCTGGCTCCTCCTCTGCGTCCGAGTCGCCCGGCAGGGCAAACCGAACTCCCGATGCTTCCGAGGCCAGTTCCTATCCTGCAAAAGCGCACACATGGCTGTATCTGAGTGGAAGATCAAAATTATGCAAACCACAATGGCTGAAATAATCCACAGTGTATATGCTGCATAATTAAGTATGTACAAGCTTCTGCTGCAATTTCATTTACAATTGAAGACTTACAAAACACGGCTGTGTGCACAAATGCAACTCGTGTTGGTCGGATAAAACAAAGCAAAACAGTAGATAAAGAGCTGAGTTAGGATTGCACTTGCAAGTCTTATACACGTGTAGCTCCGCTTGACTTTATGCACACAATTTTATTACTGCAAGCACAGCAGTTCATGCAACTGCGGGAGACTGATAAGATCGAGCATTTATAGCTATTTTTAACTGACGGACAGCGGTGTCACCAACAATTAATGTACAATTTGCATTTGCAGTGTTCGACTCTATATAGCTCGTACTGAAATAATGAGCGATTTAGATATAAATATAATAATAAGAAGCTGTGCATTTACATGTATCTAAAATACGCTCATAAGTTATAATCATACGAACTATGATCCACGAACTTTAATTAATGTATGAACATGTCGTTTAATGGCCTGCACTTTCCAATGCATGGACGTGATGGGTTTTTATAGGCATCAAAAACGCCTGGCAAAAGCGCCAGTCTCACAGAGTGGTCGAGGAGCTGGGTGTAAGAAAGCTGCACTTAACTGCAATCTGCAGCCTGTGCGATTCCAGCAAGCTGCATGCTGTCCATGCGGCGCTCACTGATCCTGATCCCTATTCAATCTGGATTTCAGAGCTGTTTGCGCTCACAAGTCTTCTGCACAATGGTGCGAGTCACGACAGGCAGCTCTGGAAAATGACAAGCGAGAACTGTTGATAGGCAAAATGTTTCTTGAACTTTGTAGTAGGGATTCGAATATAAAACCTTTTGCAGTGCAGTGAACTCCTTATGTATTAGAGGCAGGCAGATGGCTGTGTGCACCCTGGCGCACTTTAAGCGACATTGTCACAACCGGCATATACTGGCCATTCCGCCGACTCCCCTGAGCAGGTAAACAAGCGCGCGGATACGTACGCTCAAGCACACATGTAGCGGCCCTAACTTCATTTATCGTTAGGCATTTACACTTCACTGTGCCTTTGGGGGTTGGCCCTCAAAGGCGTTAATTGCATTCACGACCGAGCAGAGCCAAGCCGAGATTCCAATTTAGATCCAAATTAATGTGACTGCACTTGGAATCGAGCCTGGGCCGCTGGCACATAAGAGCGCTTGGCTACGTAAATACGACCCCCCCCCTCCACAAATTCGATGGTGCTGCTAAGCGGTGCTGGTGTATAGTAGTTTTCTTTCTGTAACGCCTGGAAACACTTATGACTGCGAATTGTTTTTTGTAGTCCTTTAGTATTTTTATATGCAATTAATTAAGTATTGCATATATTGCATAGCTGGAGTCGCCGACGGCGCAACAAGTCGCTTGGACAGACCAGGCCGGCGCGGCGATACAAAGCCGCGTTGGTCACTCGCTCGTAGCCGATCTTGAAGGCGGGGCGCAGCAGCCCAGCGTGCACCGCGTCAACTTGTTGCCCACCCACACCCTAGTATATATCAACACAGTATAAAATTATTCGCCTAAGATTGAATGCAATGGTTTTTTAGGCATTTCACAAATTGTAAAGGCTACTGAGAGTCGAATCCAAATCTACTCAAAATCGACTAGCCCCACTTGTGTTCAGATACCAAATCTGATTTCGTTAGCTCCTACATGATGCCACTTCTCAACTATCAGTGCACTCGCAATCACAACTGCCACCGGCTTCACGACAGCATTAATATTCACAAATACGGGTATTGCATAAGTTTGCAGTCCTTTTGCAAAATATACATTTAAGAAGAGCTTTATTATTGAAGATGCTGCACTTTTCTTTACTAAATAACTATATTGTAGTAAAGATAAAATTTTAAAGACTACTTTATTTAATGAATTGGTTAACAAACTAATTTGAAAAAACATGATCACACAGACGGAACTACTCCAAACTACGGATGAGTAACTAAAACAGTAATAGGAAGCAAAAGCCAAAAATAACTACTGATCAGTAGACACAACAGATAATGAGCAGGAAGAACATACAATATTTGTTTCACTATTTGTGTACAAGTATCGATTAGTGAACCGAACCAGCCAACCTATTTAACAGAATACAGGAAAGATCTGCGCATGCTTGACTAGGCTACGAAATAATGTACCGATAAACATGCAGTTACAGTAGTGCTTATTGCAGTCATATGCCATTCCTACACTGTAAATATTTTTCAATAAAAAACTGAATAAGGGTAGGTAAGGCAAATGAAAAAGCCCAGGTTCTGAAACACGATGGCCGTACAATTACGAGTAATAAAACATGTAATCTGTGTAAAACAGTCAATATGACTCGTGTGCAATAAATGGCCGCATAGAAGTGAAATCAATTTCGGCAAGTAAACGACGCTTTAAAAATTGACTCAGATTGCAACTACTTTTTTCTAAATAGGCTTCGTTTTACAAGGGTTAAACAAACAAACATCGAAGAATATACTAACCGGTTGGGATTGAATATCGCATCGAATAATGACGCATCTACTAGGCGGTAAGAGTTAAGAAAACCTGTCAAGTTGATAGTTGACTCCGCTCGTCTTCACTTGCTCCGGCAGACCTCTAATACTGAGAGTCAGAGAGGCGACTGGCGGCATAGTCAGTGCCGCGCTTCCTCAACTCGCCCTCAGCTGAAAGCATCAGGAAAATGACAGCAAATTTAGTTACATAATATACACAATACACCAGTCACTGAAGCAAACTTGCTACTTTTATTGCTTTAGTTGACGCGAAACTAAATAAATTGTAAGTAATTTTCTTCAGCTTCTCGAACTCACTTTCGAAAGCTCTATGTCAAATACAATCAATTTCAAACTAATTTTGCATTTGCAAGTTCTAGTGGGAAAGCCTTGTGCTGGGAAATGTTCTGAAATACGAAACTGTTAAAGCAAATAATCCAATTTATCCAGGTAGATTAGTAGAAACGCACTGTCTAGCTAGGCCAGAGAAACTTCAAAGAGGACCAGCAGAGAGAGTACAAGGACAAAGTAGAAAGGTCAGGAAGAAACACACAAGACTACGGGAGGAAGGAAACAACAAATGGCACACACAGAAAGTACGGTTGCGAATGCAGCACGAACAGGAGGGTGATAGAAAACCTTGCCATTTGCTTAACTTTTGGGCCTTAAACATGGGCAAAGCTTTTCTGCACTGCCTACTTCAACTTCAAGAACGAAGGAATAAATGTCAAGGGTTAAGCTTCGCGAGGATGACTGGAAAATAATTGAATAATGACAGTACCTTTGAAGCAATGCTAGACACTAAAGTAGATCAAGTAACAGACGAAAGAAAACTACGTTTACGAACAGCTAACACTTACGACCCATAGATGAATAACATATTCGCAATGACATACTCGTTGTTAACGTTATAGTGACAAGAATCGATATTGCAAACAACTCACTAGTGACACTGGCTACTCTGGGGCGACTCTTGTGACTTTTTAACGACTCGAACGATTGTAATGCGACGGAGGCGACTGTTGAGTCACGAGCGCATCACGTGAGTTGTATAATTTTAAGAGTCACGAAAGTCGCCCAAGAGTCGTTGTGTTAGCGTTTAACCTTACTACAAACAAGTAGACTAAATAGACTTTTATAATATGAAATGCGATTCTAATGCATACTCGTAAAGTGACGCAGATGCACTTTAGACGCAAACCCAGTGACTCTTCACTCTACAGCGACTCCAGCACGCAAACAGAGTTATTTGCGTCGCCCCAAAGTCACTAGAGTCGCGCCCAAAGTAATTTGCGTCACCCCAGAGTCACTAGGGTCGCGAACAGAGTTATTGCGTCACCCCAGAGTCACTAGGGTCGCGAACAGAGTTATTGCGTCACCCCAGAGTCACTAGGGTCGCGAACAGAGTTATTGCGTCACCCCAGAGTCACTAGGGTCGCGAACAGAGTTATTGCGTCACCCCAGAGTCACTAGGGTCGCGAACAGAGTTATTGCGTCACCCCAGAGTCACTAGAGTCGCGAACAGAGTTATTGCGTCACCCCAGAGTCACTAGGGTCGCGAACAGAGTTATTGCGTCACCCCAGAGTCACTAGGGTCGCGAACAGAGTTATTGCGTCACCCCAGAGTCACTAGGGTCGCGAACAGAGTTATTGCGTCACCCCAGAGTCACTAGGGTCGCGAACAGAGTTATTGCGTCACCCCAGAGTCACTAGAGTCGCGAACAGAGTTATTGCGTCACCCCAGAGTCACTAGAGTCGCGAACAGAGTTATTGCGTCACCCCAGAGTCACTAGAGTCGCGAACAGAGTTATTGCGTCACCCCAGAGTCACTAGGGTCGCGAACAGAGTTATTGCGTCACCCCAGAGTCACTAGGGTCGCGAACAGAGTTATTGCGTCACCCCAGAGTCACTAGGGTCGCGAACAGAGTTATTGCGTCACCCCAGAGTCACTAGGGTCGCGAACAGAGTTATTGCGTCACCCCAGAGTCACTAGGGTCGCGAACAGAGTTATTGCGTCACCCCAGAGTCACTAGAGTCGCGAACAGAGTTATTGCGTCACCCCAGAGTCACTAGGGTCGCGAACAGAGTTATTGCGTCACCCCAGAGTCACTAGAGTCGCGCCCAGTCATTTTCGTCACTTGAATCGTAGACAGTAAAACTCCTCAAATTGACTCTTTAGTGAATTGTACCATGACATCTTGTCGTTTTAGAGTCGTCTAGAGTCACTTATTTCTTTTTTTACCTATGTTACCTGCAACGAATCTGAAACAACGCAAATGACTCTGGGACGCTTATTGACCTAGGTACTGTTTCGATTGGGATAAGCCTATGGGTATTTTGTTGTACTTTTTATTTGCAACTCAGTTTGTCATAAATTACCATAGACTAATTTCCTTTTACAGTTCTTTCTCGCAGTTAAGTTTCTCGCCCCAAGCCCTCTCGTCTTTAACTCATAAAATATATTGCAATTCAAATCTAACTTAAGTTGTAGTTTCACTACAAATTGGTCCGGTGAGGCGGCGAAAGATATTACTCGCATACTCAATACTCACAGAAGACAAATCCAATGACGGACAGTGCAAGCAACAATTCCGCTCCTACACCACCTACAACCACTGAGTTGATCTGCCTAGTATCGCTGAAGCACAACGACCGGAGTCGTTCTCAGCTGCACCAAATATTCGATCGTATTCTCTGGACAAAGACGTCGTCGTTTGGAGTGAGACGTCAACGCCGTATCCTCGCCCGATCATTCCGCCGTCCCTCCGCGACGCCGTGATTGCCTCCTTCCATCGACTTGGTCATTTCGGCTACCGTAAAACAGCAAAACTCATCACAGAACGTTACTTTTGGCCCGGAATGCGCAAGTCCATCAAGACCTACTGCTGGAACTGCCAGGACTGCCAACGGAGTAAAGTCACTCGCCACACTGTCTCCCCGCAACAGGCCTTCGCATTACCATCAAATCGCTTTGAGGCGGTACACATCGATATTGTGGGACCACTTCCACCCCCAGCCCTCTCGCCCCAAGCCCTCTCGTCTTTAACTCATAAAATATATTGCAATTCAAATCTAAGTTAAGTTGTAGTTTCACTACAAGCCAAATACAATAGTTATGGCACAACAATGGCTTACCCTCATTGACTAACTGTCCAGCGGCATCCTGCATTTTGTCAATAGTGTCATCAATGCGCTTCTGGTGCTTGATCACGAATGGGCGGATAACACGGTTGTACAGAAGCACAGACCCATTGGCCTGGATGGGTACCATCAGATATATTAGGAATATGCACTTGATGAAGGCATACAGTGGAATCCACCACAGGAAAATGTCAGTAAAGGTCTCGAGCAGACTGAAGCCAGCATATACAACCCAGTAGGTGAGCCACTTTGTATCGTCGTCTTTGGCACGAGTCTCGATAGCTTTAACGGAGGCATAGGCTGGATAGAGGAAGCCAATGAAATTAGCTAGGAACTGGGAGCCATAGCCAAACATAAGATAGATGGCTATGAAGACCAGGATACCTAAAAAGAGAATGATATTTACTGTTAATATCTTAAGAGAATGGAACTTAGAAGTTGAAAAAATTCTCATTTATAACCCAATACAAAGAGAAAAACTGCACATTTTGCAATGCTCATTGCTTTATCTACCTATTTTAATAGCTGTTGACTTTTTTTCCATTTTTTACTAATTAACAACATATATAAGGTTTCATATAACCTTTAATTTTAAAGTTCATAAAAATTGCCTAACTTAACAACTACAATATTTTAATAGATACTTATTGAAATTAAGTCTGATCTAGAGTCCAACCAAGATCTCAATCTCAATTTCAAAATTTCAAGACTCAGCCTTTTTGGGTCATTTGTGCATAATGCAGAATTAGCACTTTTTTGTTTGCTAGTGTATTGACGGCTTCTTCAATTAAAATACATTAACATTGTATTTCTACGAAACAGATTCAAATACAAGTTTTATTGGTATTTTTAAGGGAAATTACAGATTTTTGTTTGTTTTTTGCAAAAAAAAGTTCAAGCACATGGCACAATCAAACTATTTTGCAGTGTTGGGCAAAGTTCTGGCACTTCCAGCACGTTTAGTACCAGAAGTTACTTTTTTCAAAGCAGCACTTTTTTCCAGTTCTTTTTTTAGAATGCCAGACTTTAGTAATGGAAGTTACTTTTTGATAAGTCCAGTCCTCCAGTACTTGAAAATGAAATTTTAGGTGCCAAACAGTCAATATAGCACAAAAAATTTCCTAAAAGTGCAAAAATATAAAGTTAAAAAAGATTATCCTAGATCATGTGGTTTTTACTTTTTAAGTTAAAGCACATTTTTAGCATCATATTAGTTTAAATTAAAGACAGTTTTGAGCATATACTTAAAAATCCAAAGATGAAAGACCTGCCAACTTAAGCTTATATAATGGAGCCAAAATAATCTATATACACAAATGATATATCATTCTGCTCATAGTAGAAAGCTAGGTTTGGCAAAAAATAATGCAAATTAGATTTAAGATAGGGGACCCAAGCAAGGGTTTAATTAGGGACTTCAATTAAAAAATTCCTATTAAAAAAGAACCAAAAGGAATGCCAATATACCAAAAACTGCTTAACACATTTATTTTACATTTTATTCACTTTTAAAATCACTTTAAATCATCACTGCAAGGCATTAAAATGTAGCATAAAAAGTTATAGAAGCATAGCTTATATTCACTTTTGTTATACAATCATTTAAATGATGAAATTATATGTAAGTGATTATAAGACAAAACTGAAAGAGCTTATAGGTTTTGAATTATGGTCATACCAATAGTAGAATTGTATCAGAACTGTATCACAAAATTGAATGGAATAGTAGGGTCCCAAATTAGCAATTTGATCATTTTTATTCTATAGACACAAAGTCCCAGTTCACATTAAACATTATACCTCTATCAATAATTTGTAGGGTTGAGAACAAAAATATTTGTTATAATAAGGTTTTGCACTTTACCTTCACTTTTGTCTTACAATCTTTCCTCAATATAAAACATACATCTATTTTACTAAGGAGATTATGAAACAAAAGTGAGGGGAAACATAAGTAAGTACATTAGTTATAATAAATGTCTCTTTCTTGATTTGTAGAATATCCAAGAAATAGCTAAGATAAAAAGCAGAATGTCCATCAGATGAAAATGTGATCTAGCAAAAAATTATATTAGTTTAAATGATGAGCTACAATTCTTATTGTAGCAACAACAATTCTTATTGTAGCTTATCATTTGAACTAATATATGTTCTTATCTATATAGCTCTAGCTCTAGATAGATGAGCTGGTATTTTTAGTTTTTAGTTTTTAGCTCTAGACTCTAGAGCTCTAGAGCATTATTCGTTTAATTTTGTACTAATGGCCATTGTACTTGCCTATTTACACTAACTTTAGCTTACACAAACCATGACCAATGGAGATTAAATTTGGTGCACGTTTCGCCACTTTCAAAGAGCTTAAGACTGCACTGCAGACTTTTGAAAAAGAAAACTTTGTAAAGTTTTACCTTTCGCGATTCACGTAGCCCAGCACAATATCGAAGAAAATACTTGCGACCAGCTGAAGACACATTGGGCCTTGCTGCTGTCAAATTTGCCTGTGTGCATGGTGGCAAGAATTACACATCGAAATCGCATGGATCAAGGCCACAACAAGGGTAAGTTCAACCATTGAGTTTATTGATCTAATGTGATACTTTATCTTATCTTGATAGGCCCTATTGATCTAATCTCATACATTGTCATTAGTTATAAGATCAAGGATTGTTCTTAATTATTTATACTTTTGCATGCAGCCAGGGAACCACTGGACTGAACCAGCCAACTGGTTGTTATAAGCTTTAGTGTCACTAGCTATTATAGGCCTAGTGCATTTATCATTCTATAATATAATTTGATACAAGAGTTGTTTCTTTTTTTTCTATTCAAAAATTATGTACCTTATCCTTATGCAAAGCACTTACTTTGTACTTGTGACATAAATGATCTAGAAATGATCTCTATGACTCGTATGAGTCTCTATCATGGACATGGAGTTACCATTTTTTGGCTTTAGGTATATCAAAAACATCCAGCACTCATGATGACAATGATGTCATGCTAGTGGTATAAAAATTTTGTAATTGGCAAGACAATTGGCTGCATGATTTATCCATATATTCAACAACTCACTGAGCAATAGAGGAAGGGTCAAATTGATCTTAGTAGTATATATCTCATAATGGCCAGATGACATGGGTCTAGTGTAGGCTATTGATTTGATTGTCTATTATTATTAATCTAACTACTAATCATATAACCCTGATAAAAATGTATTGGAGGCCTTTAAAATATGTATGAAGGCAATTTGTATATGTAAGTGTAACATAATACAAGTATGCTACAATGAAAATAGAAGTTGGAAGGGAAGTAACTTAATATGGAATAGAGATTGCAAAAACTATATTTTCTTTAAACTTGGTACATAGCAATAAAAAAATTATAAAGCACAATTTGATTGTTGCTAGTTAATTTTTTTAGAGTATTTAGTATTATTACTGAAATCTTTGGCAGTGACATAGTTGTGAATTTCATATACTTTGCAGATACTTTATTAATTTTCAATAATTTTATTAGGCCAAACAAGTGTACTAAGTTGAGTAATAGGGCATACCTTAAGCTAGACAGCTGTGGGTTTGCTCTGACTTGTGGTTTTAGCTGAAATGGCTTCAACCAAGAAGTAACAATTTTCTACTTTAAGCATTCTAGCTTAGAAACATACATCCCACCTAGTAGAGATGCAGTATATATCTCTTATTCAATCATTCTAACAAAACCCATCAGACTTTATTAATAATGATGTTGGGCTTCCATAAAGGAATCCATGTCAAATAGCATTCCCATCTGTTAATTCAGGGAAATAACCTTACTAAATTCTAACAATACATTTCCCCTCTAGTTGGGGAAATCAATTTGGTTCCATCTCCTAATGCTAAGATTTGAGTCAAATCTCGGCTCTAACCATAGACAAAAAATCCCACAAACAATTTAGAAAAAAACTTCAATCAAGTTGATTTGTAACAACCACTAGTCAGATAAGTCAGGTATGTATTAAATTGTGCTTTAAATGTGACAAGCAAATTAAACAATCGAACATTCAAATAAACAGATGGTAGAAACAGGAAATTGTTTATTTTCAAGACAAAGGTCAATGTCTGTTACAATTTTATTGGTACTACAGAGTACAGTCCTTGGTTTGCCATGGGAGATGAATCAACATCTTACACAAACTGTGGAAATTCTTGGCTGGGAAAGTTTGGAGATCAGACAACTTTAAGGCTTTCCTCCTCTGTACACTTATTGCTATCGATGGCAAAACCTTAAGCAACTGGTAAAAGGAGATGCTGAAGGAAAAAACATGATAGAAGATGGGAACAGAGTTGAGGGGTAAAGAGAGGTACAGAGGGGAATGAAATGGTAGAAGGAAGAGGGGAGAATCAGAAGCAAAACAACAAGCCTAGAACATTCTTATTTGATCGAGCATGCAAGAATGCTTTGGAAGTCGCCATATGCGTGCAGAAATGCAAGTGTCTATGGTAAAAGCACATTCAATTTGCATGTGCACTCCGTGCAGGAATGTCAATCGTGCAAGAATGTAATGCGCGATGTTTCTATATTTAGCATAACAGCCATAGACTACAAGCATAATCTTTCAATCGTGCAAGAATGTTCAGACTAGCTTGTGCATATTTTGTCTATGGTTCAAGTCTAATTCCACACAACCAGCTCCACCCTTGTCTTCTTTAGCCACACATGTTGGATCAAATAAGAATGGGAATCAAGCACTTTGACTTGTGCGTCTATGGCAAAAACCCTTGTGCGCTATGCGCACTTGTGTTTCAGCCATTGATGCACTCGTCAGCATGCTAGATTCCTCCATTGGAACCAACTTGATTGAAGTTTTGTTTCCAAATTACTTGCTGAAATTTTTTTGTCTATTGTTAGAGCCAAGATTTGACTCGAATCTTAGCATTAGGAGATGGCTCCAAATTGATTGAAGTTTTCACGAGACTAGAGTGAAAATGGTATAATTTTGATGTTGAATCATTACATATTATTTTATTAATCATTTTATTGACTTCTTTTTAAATTTTCATTAACTTTTACTAACTTTGCCAAATCTGGGGAAAACACTTAATAAACACTGCTAAGACTACTACTAACACTACTACTCATTCAAACCTACTGAGCCCTACAACACCTCAATTATATGTCCATTGGCCAAGCAGCTGACTAGCATCACTTTATTTGTAGCAATGCAGTGGTTTTGCAATTGCTGCATTTAATTTCTTTCCTTTCATTTTCCCCAAATTATAGATGGCCTTTAAGCATTTGGCCCAGGAGAGACGGCTCAGTGATACAGAAGAGCAGGCTGCAATTCGAGCATTGAAGCTCGGAGCCAACAAGAAGATCCTGCAGGAGCATATTGAAGCAGAGACAGGCAAGATCCTTCTGAAAGACCTACACAGGCTCTCAAAAAAGGCTACTGACTCTCATGGTGACAAAAACAAGATTCTCACAGACATGTCCTCAGAGGAAGGGATATCAGTGCACGTCTTCACAGGTGATGATGACATATTGTCAGGCATATTGTTTCAGGATGCAGAAATGAAGAACGTCATGCAGTGCTTTCCTGAAATACTATTTGTGGATGCAATATATGGAGTAAACAACCTTGGCTTTGCGCTTTACATTCTTGCTGTCGAGGATGGAAATGGCAAAACAGAAATAGCTGCTGTGTGGCTTTTGGAAGCTGAGACAAAACAGGCCATCGAAGTTGTTATAGACAAAATCAAACGGGACAACCCATCGTGAACAGATGTAAAGGTCATAATGGCCTATAAAGATTTTGTTGAGAGAGATGTGTTTGGAGCTGCCTTTCCTGAAGCTAAAATTCCTTCTCTCCCTTCCTCTTCCACATACATGTACTCTCAATCTTTCTATGCCCCTTTCTTCCTAAATCTTTGCCCTCTTCTCTCTCCCTTAATCTCGCCCTTACCCACACCTTTAATTGTCTTCCATACCTTTCTCTCCTACACCCTCATTTCCTCTTCTAGTCGTGCTCCATTGGATAACAAATGATATGACGACCAAGGCAACACTGCAAGGTAGATGCTTGATCAGCCCTACCGATATTTGAAATTGCTACATTTTGGCTTCCGTGACTGCCATGTGAAACTGGAAGAGTACACCCATTTTTTCAGACAATGGCTTTCGAGAGCTTCGACGTAGGGTGGCTTGGCTGAAGGTTTCCTCCTGGCAGTGTGGAATTTGCCACGGTGATCTGGGGGACGCCCCAAGCATTGCGTGTGACAGATGCCTGCAATGGAACCACATTTCTTGTCAAAATTTGTCGTCGCCCCCTAATTCTAAACTCTTTTTTGCATTGCTTGTAGATGCCAGTCTTGAATGTTTTGTCAATCGTCTATAAGGTATAGACAGAAGAGATAGACAGAAGATATTTCTCTCAGAACAGAAATATAGAAATGTCAGGTGTCAGATCTGCTATTGTCTTAATTCAACCATTCTCTATATATATTCTCTCTGTCTCTCTCTATTTATCTCTGTTTCTCTCTCTATATTGATATCTCTCTCCCTTTGTCTCTTTTTATATGTATCTCTAATCTCTCTCCCTTTGTCTCTTTTTATATGTATCTCTAATCTCTCTGTTTCTATCTCTCTCTATCTGTCTGTCTCTCTCTCTCTCTCTCTCTCTCTCTCTCTCTCTCTCTCTCTCTCTCTCTCTCTCTCTCTCTCTCTCTCTCTCTCTCTCTCTCTCTCTCTCTCTCTCTCTGTCTCTAGTATATCACTTTGTGTCTGCCTCCGCATTCGCTCACTCGCAACTGTATTCAGAGAGACTCAATCAGACACAGACACCGCAGCTCTTAGTTTTTACATGTATTCTTCATTGTTTGCTTTTTCTCTTTTCTTTACATGTCTGAGTTGTTTATGTGCGCATTTTGATCATCATCAGTCAGCAGATCGACTGCAACGCCACGAACGCCGTCTATGCTGTGTTCTGCCGCCGGTGCGACCACACAGTCTACGTCGGCGAGACCGCCAACAGCATCTGTGGTCGCATGCTGGCGCACATCGGTGACATCCGGCACACCCGTGACACTCCGGTAGCGCGCCACTTCACCAGCGGTGGCCACAGTCTGACGGACTTTGCCTTCACCGGCATCTGGACATGCGATGGCACAGGTCCCAGAGCTGACGAGTGGCGTCAGCGCCAGGAGGCCAAGTTTATTGAGGTCCTGAGGACTCATGTTCCACACGGCGCCAACGAACTTGCCGGCATATTGCACAAACCGGCCATCCCGCTGATCCTGCCCTACTGTGCGACCTCCGACACCCTGGCTGCCAAAGTGAAGGACAGGGTGATACGCCACTGCGAGACCCCGGTGCTGCCGCCTACACCAAGGGGAGAAGCCTCCGGACTCTGCTCTCTCATAGTCGGCTCGATCCTGCCAACTAGGCCCCTTTTGACGCCTGTACAAAGGCTCTTTTACTGCTATTTTTCCCCTCTGTGATTTTTTCATTGACTTTATTTTTATTTATTCAGATTATTTATTCTCTGCTTTTTATTCATTTTTCTGACACTGTGTACAGTGCACCTGCATTTTTTGCTCTGAGCATTTAATAATAATTTTTATTTACCTTCTCTATTTATTTTGCCATTTATTTTTACAATTTTTATTCTACACACTTAAAGGTCGTCTAGGCCCACTTGTACAGTTTTAGCCACCCCCCACTTTTCTCATAGTCTCGGACTTGTTTTTATGTACTGACCATGCGTACTGTTTTAAGTGCTTGAGCACATCAATTTATCGATCGTCTCTCCCTGGCGATATCGCCTTTATATATTGATGGCAATTTGCGCCAAATAAACTTCACTCGCTTACAGCCCTGACGAAGAAATTTAATTTCGAAATATCGGCTACTTAATTTAAATTGACTTTTTTCAGTCCTTTCTGACTTTCTACTGTGTCAGTGCCCGGGATTGGAGGCGCCCTCCTCTCTCTCTCTCTCTCTCCCTCTCTCTCTCTCTCTGTCTCTAGTATATCACTTTGTGTCTGCCTCCGCATTCGCTCACTCGCAACTATATTCAGAGAGACTCAATCAGACACAGACACCGCAGCTCTTAGTTTTTACATGTATTCTTCATTGTTTGCTTTTTCTCTTTTCTTTACATGTCTGAGTTGTTTATGTGCGCATTTTGATCGTAGCTTGAAATATCTTTTTCTGCTAAAAATTAACGTGTTCTCCTTTTAAAACATAGTTACTGTATTGTGTTTGTTTTGGTTAGTTAATTTGACAGTCCTTGTCATGTCTTTTGCTGTCTACTTAGAAGTAGCGAAGCAGGACACTGTTACTATTATTTAGAAAAATTCTCCTAATCGGCAAGTCAGTAAACGAGCTAGGACCAACGTCGTACTGACAGGCCTTTTTCCAGTGGGTTCTTCATCCAGTTTATATGCTAAAAACTTTTGGAATGCTGCTAAATAAAATCGCTATATATTGTAATATAGTACAGTGCTTTGAGAGTCTGATTTGTTGGGCCTTGCTTTGGTCTTTTTGGACAGTAATTAACTACATTTTCATCAAAATCGTGAGTAACCGCAAATAATATATTTTTTTAATTGATTGCAATTTATTGATTCGCTATAACCAGTGTTGGGAAGTTACTAAAAAAGTAACTTGCGTTACCATAACTTTAGTTACCAATTTTTAAAAAGTAACTTACGTTAGCCTAGTAACTTTAAACAAAACCCAGTAACTTTCAAGTTACTGTCCATTACTCACTTTTGTCAGCCATGTTATTAACAAAATTTTCTACTTTTTTCACATTGCACATTTTTTCCACATTGTTGTTACCGAAATTTGCCATTGGGCATTGGGATTAACAGACAGAGACAGGAATTGGCGACACGATGCAAGGCAAGTAGAAGGACCAATGGGCAATGGCAATCAATAATTAAAATTATAAATGATAAAATAAACTAATATCAATAATTCAATAGAGTAAAATAAATAGATTTGTATAAAATGGTGTAGTGTACTGCAGTGCCAGTGGAGGGACTTGTGGAGGCTACAGATGAATTTCTTTCTCTGGTTGTTTGTTTGAATCAAACTTGAAAATTTTTAGTAACTTGAAAATGAAAGGCGAAAATATTTTACCGAAATTAACAAAGTAAAAATGTTTCAAGTATTTCTTCATTAATTAAGTGCAATACCATATGATACTATTCACTTAATTTTGAATTTAGGAATGAAAAATGCAAAAACATGTGACAACCAATGTAATAGCTAAGCATTTTAGTTTTAAATTTAAATATTGCAATTGTTGCAAAGTTATAACTGTAACGGACTTCCAAAATATGAGTAACTTACTGTTACTCCGTTACTAAAATAAATAAATAAGTAACTTACATAAGGAACGCTTTACGAAAAAGTAACTTGCGTTACCATTTGCAAGTACTGCAAAGTACCGAGTCATTTCCAATGACTCGGTAACGGAAGTGCCCAACACTGGCTATAACCAAACACAAAATTAGTATTTACACTATTAACTTAGTATCGGTTTTATCGCTCTCTCTGGTCTTGGAATTGTAGCTTTCTACTTAAATTTGCGCTATGCTTTGATAGTTGACTATCACTGAGTATAAAATATTGAAATAGAGACTATCATTACATCTATTACATCATCAGAGACTACTATCATTGAGACTGTTGTCATCTTTGGACAAGTTGTCAGTACCCCGCCTTTATATTATTTGTGCTAATCATAAGCACGAAAGTTGAAAACATAACCAACAATATATTGAAATATTTCTGTGCCAGCCAAAGCTACCTGCTTAATAAAGTGTACCTTGCAGATGCAACCTGCCACTCCAATCTCTCTCTTTCTCTCTCCTTCTCCAGCTCTCTCTACATCTTTCTCTATCTCCAGTCCCTTCATCTTCAAAACATGCCAGCAGAAGCGACTTGCTTATTCAAAGCGTGCCATGCAGAAGTTTAAAGAGTTCCTTTTAAATCATTATCTAGCAAAATGGCGAAAGGAAATTATACTCACGTTTTTACATGTATGTTTGAAAGATAATAAGAATGAAAACTGCATGTGGCATTTTAGTGCAGACAGATATATTTACATTTAGGTAATATACAAGCGTATACATGTATTTATGAACATGCAGAACTTATTGGCATTATTTGGCATTACAATTGTCAACCAGTACACAAAGTTTGCATAAGTCGGTTCAAAGTGGCAATCACTCATTCAACTTATCTGAAACATCTATACCCAGATCAAGTCTTCAAAATAATCTCAGTTTCTAAAATACTACAAAGTCTTTAGTACATGTACATGTAAATATATGACTCAGCCAGACAAATAACGACAACAGCTATTTATCCGGCTCAGCCAGAAAAATAACGACATTAGCTATTTGTCCGGCCCAGCCAGAAAAGAAACGAAAATGGCTATTTATACAGCTTAGCTAGACAAATAATGACAATTGCTATTTTCCGGCTCAGCCGGAAAAAAAGCGAAAATGGCTATTTATATGGCTCAGCTAGACAAATAGCCACTACGTTGATTTTAAGAGTAATTTAACTTATAATTTAGCTATCTTCCAAGAGGGATCATATATCAAGTCTTGACTCCCATAGGGATAGTGTTATGTGATCATAAAACAAAAGAATGCCAAAGTTGCCAACTTTTGACATAGTAAAAAAAATAAAATAACTTTTGAAATCTTATTGGATTTCCAACAAAAAAAGTATAAAATTATTAATTAGGCTCTATCTTATCATATTATATTAATTAAGTAGACATAGGCCTAGGCCTACAATTTTATAAAAATAAAAATATATCAAATCTATTGCTTACCAAGAGCAAGGTATATGCGCTTTAAACCACTTTTTTCTTCAAATTGCTGACAAACCTGACCAACAATATTATCTTTATAAAGAAACTTATTGAGTTTGTCAATATACTCCATTATCAAATCTATTAGGGCCTATTATCTTTTAATTGCTTGACTCAATAGGCAAATCAATCTACAGCCTTTTTAATCTGCACTAAAAAATTAAAAGCACATGTATGATTGATGATTCATGGAGTCATTAGTCTGAGACATGGACTTCTTTTCTCTCTCTTTTTAGTTTTAATAGTTTTACAATAATTTAAGTTTTACAGAATTTTACAGGACTGTTTGAACGATCGAGAGCAAAAGCTGTGGGTGTGTGAACTCCAGGTACCAGATAGGCCTATTCAGTGATAATTGTGACGAGCTGTTGCTCATTGCAGTAGCTAATAATTCTTCCGCCCTTTTTACTTTATTATTTTTTCGATCGGCCTTAAAACAAGATTGAAAAAAAATTAAATTTTACTACGTAAACAAACAACACAAACAAGTAAAGAAACCAACTTAATCATTTTTCTAGGGCCAATTTACCTAAAAATAAGCTAAAACGATAGAAATATAGGGCATAATCCTTTTCAGAAAGTTCTAAAATTCCTGAGATATGTCTTTACGAGTTAGTCAGTTAGGCAGGGGGGAAGACCTATCAGACGGAGATGGTTTACTTTTATACTAAACTAGCTCTTATATTTTATACTGCTGGCAGTCTTTACTATTTACTATTAATTCGAAGAAGCGAATTTACTATTTTTACTTTCTGACTTTGTCTTCTAATATTGAGGCCAGTCAAGTTACAACATCAATTTGAAGGCAAGGCTCTGAGCATTAAAGTTGAATTGGCCCGCTAGCTGTGGACTCCCGGCCGGTATAGTCGCTATCATGAAGGCTGAAAACCCTAGTCATAACCATAGCTCTTTAACCATAAACCTAACTCTACAGCAATATTTTGGTCTTGTGAAGTAATGGCATTGAAAGAGCTATAGTTTTCCCGATCAGTTCCGAATTATATGATGGTATTTCGACATTGTAAACATCTTTTAGGTTTAGCAGTGATCCGTTTAGTCAAATAATTTATCAATAAAGCATTTTAATAATGGTATTTTTGAGAGGAATTATGCAGCACTACCAAATCCTATGCTAAGCTGACAGAAGCATGAACCCCAAAAGCATCGATTTGCAAAGAAATTACATGCATGTGATCCCTGTAGTGCCTGCATGCATAGCCGTTTAGATTGATAGCCGGTTCTAACTTTTTTCGAATTTGGAGAGTTGATTATCCAGGGTTATTGCATAGCGCGGCGATCTTGCTTTATCTTCAAATCTTCTGCTTAAAAATTTCCCTGCGCTAACTTAATTGCTGCGATCGTCTTGTTACCAAAGGATATATTGGCCACAGACATACTACGATCTAAATGAGAAACCATAGAAGCTATGATAGCTGCTTTCATTCATATAGCACGGAGTCCATCTGAGATCACTCCCTCGGCGTTTTATATAAATGTAGTTCGATATTCAAACAGCTGTGTTGGAAGTTGTAGACAAGGTCATATTTCAGAGCGACTTATAATCTGTTTGCTGCCCCCGGCCCCTGTTGCATTACGGCTGAAGATGCGCAGCAAAGGTTTAGAAAATGAGAACGAGTTCACAAAGCCTTTGGATGATTCATCCGCTACATTCTCTCTCTACAGAAGCCTGATAATTAAATCTCTAATTTCGGTGCTTTGCGACCAAGCCTTCTCATTATGCACTGGAATTGCATTGGCCATGATGCTGTGGGCAACGGTGCTCTACTGCTACCATACTCGCTACTTCTTCATTGGAACGGTGGATCGCATGTTCGGGTCGCAGGTATTCTCTATTGTGCGCTTCCGAGTGCTGTCATTTCTGCGCAACGCCTACATTTGGTACGTTAGCCAGTCCGAGCAGAACCGTGCGGGCGCTCGGCTGCAGACAATCAAGTGGGAGTTCATCAAGGAGATGTATCCGGCTGAATTTGCGCGCTTCCGTGAGCAAAATCTGCTCAACCAGCTTTATCAGAATAACGAACGAAAGACTGATGATTAGTAAGTTGTGGATTATCCTTTGGTGTAGCTGATACAGATCGCCTTTGACTACTTGTTCGTGTACAACAACGTTCCATGTTGCTCTCTTACACGCCATAACAATTTGTACCAATATTCTGAGCAAGAAATCTGATAGTTCTGTATTAAATTAAACTGGATTGAAGCAATATGGCTAGTTAATATCGAAAAATCGTATAAAGGCAGTGAACAAGATGTTTTTGCTTTTGTGATGAACAGCAATTTCCTTTTTCTCGTTTTAATCATTTTACCCTCCCTACGACTACAACATTAACTATAAATCACTAACTCCTACTCGATCTATTCCAACTGGCTTGGCTTTTGCTGCCTCACTTTTTCACCATCTAATAAACCATGCATATTGCTGAATAACCAATCTAACAAAATATAATAAGCATCGATTATTAGAGCTTGAAACTGTAAATGCTTCGTTTAGCACTATACAATTTTGGATGCCAAAGGATTTAAAAAGGCCTTCACTATGTTCCATACCTAGCCATACATGTACTGCCTGATCATGAGGTGTCACAAATTCGAAGTAATGTGTTAATATAGCTTTCTACTGTATGCTAATAATGCTAATAATATGATAATAACTGCACGGGAGTTGTCAACACCCTTGGCGTAACGCCTTCTTCGACGATACCGACCCACAACCAAGCGCTGAAGCAATCCTGCCCAATCCGCTGACTCATATCATTCACGCACAGGCACGCTGCTAGGAGGAAACGAGTCGCGGCGGGAAAATGAGAAAAAAGTAACGCTTGAGTGACTTTGATCAATCGGCGGAGGGGGGGGTGGGTGAGCAAAATCAAAATCAAGAAGACTGGGGGAGGAAACTTTAGGCATTGTTACATCATAAGTTTGCTGATCGATTTTCATAAAGCTTGTTTAACGAATTCGTGTTAATTAATAGTTCAATAGTTTTCGTATAGTTAAATAAATAGGCTTGCTATGCTATGAAGTTCTGCTTGGTGGGCTATTCATAAAAGTACGAGGTATAACTGTCCCAAATCTGCGGCAGTTAATTACACTCACTGCAGCCGTCAGGACTGACTCATGACTGCCAGCAATGCTCGCGTTTCTGATTCCAGCAGATTGCTTACTGCACTGACCTAGGCTAACGAAGATTCGGAGTAAGTGAAAACTTCCTGTTTGACACGTTGCTGCCATTCCGTAGAGACGAAAACGAACTGCGTTCTAATTAACTCTAACAGCTGTGTACGAATTTGCATTAAATTATATGCAAGGCAACTATAATGCCAAGCAACAATCACAATCGCTAGTCTTAATAAAAAGAGCTGCTTGGCATATTAACCAGCATAAGAACTCAAAGATTATTATTTTGTAACGATTCAGTATTTTTGCAGGTAAAAAGCAGAAAACAACAGTAAAGCGAATTGCTACGAGAAAGACAAAGACTGGACCAAGAACCGGAAAATCAGTGGCAAAAGCAAGCAAAGAAGATCAGAAACTACAAAATATAGATGGCATCGTTGTGCTCAGTGGTTTGCAATATTTTACTCGCAGTACTCTGTGCCAGTGCACTTACAGGAGCCATAAGGGAAGAAAATGCGACCCAGCTAGAGGTCATCATGCACCAATATGATCGCCTCTTTCGGCCATCGCCTTCGCTGGATCAGAACAATGGAACCAATGACAAAGCCGACGAAATGCTACAAACTGCTACTCAAGTTGAAATCGGCGTCAATGTGCTTAGCCTTGGCCCAGTTGATCAGGTACGAATGGAGTTCAGGGTTGAGATGCAACTGCTAATGCGCTGGATTGACCCACGTTTGCGCCGAAACAGCGCCTCAAAGTCAGTAAGCAGCCAATTTGTTGAGGAAGCGCTGGTCCTTAGCCGCAGGGCGGATTCAGTATGGCTTCCGGGTGTGTACTTTCCCGGTGCTACAGTCGTGCGCCGGCCTGACCGGCCATCCAGAAACATTCTGCTTTGGTTGTGGCCGAATGGAATGCTTCAGTACAGCCAGAAGTTGGATGTAGTTTTCCGCTGCCGCATGGATGTAAAATGTTTTCCATTCGACACTCAGACTTGCTTAGTTGACATTGGAGTTTTTGACTTGAGCAGCAATGATCAGCAACTCAGTTGGTTTAAAAATGGAGTCACTTTTGAAAACCCGAATGCTGAGTTCAACAGTGAGTTTCATTCGCCTGTTATCGAAACAGCCAGCGCGGAATCGTTTTCAGCCGAGACCGGACTCAACTTCAGTCATCTCACTGCGTCATTTTCCCTGCGCCGACGCCACACTCGTTACATCCTGACTAACTACTTGCCATCTACATTTATTGTGCTCACTACTTGGTCATCGTTCGCCATCGATCATAAGTCACCTCCAGCCAGAGTGTCCTTGTCATCTCTATGTCTAGTGGCCCAGCTTACACAAAGTCTCAGTTTGGAGTCCAAACTGCCCCAGGTGTCATACGTTACCAGTCTCGGCATATGGCACACCGGCTGCATAGCATTTGTGTACCTATCCTTGCTGGAGTACATGGTCATTAACTTGCTAAGGATCCGGAAGCTGCGGCGACGTAAGCGCCAACAAGCGCTGGCCGCAAAGCGCCGGCGCGGGGGCACACTGGGCCCGGCTGGTGCAAGTGAGGCGGCCGCTGCCATTGTGGCTGGTGCCGTAGTTCACCTTAGCAGCGGCCGCAAAGTCTGTTGGTATCTCACGCCCTCGCGGCTGGACTTATTCTGTCTGTTTGCTTATCCTATTGCCTTCTTTTTGTTCAATGTACTTTACTGGACACTTGCAGTGGACTGGCAGGACTGAGCGATGAGTTCAGCTGAAAATCCTCATTCAGATGTTTTCATGAACTGATAATAACAGTTTCATAGAGCCCTAGTTTGCGCTTTTTGTTGCAGATTTAAACAAAAGTGCTAGAACATTTTTCTCTAAATAAAATGAATACAAAGCTACCCATTATGTATTTTTTAAATCAAATAGTTAATTTAGATTGTCTTGATCCTCTTTCGGATAAAGTCACCATTAAGCACAAGAAGTGGTTCAGCATTCTGCCTTTTTTACTCTTTACATTATAAAATTAATTTTGCACTTTTTCCGCTATTTCTCGTAGTACAAGTGCGGCTGATTATACAGTTTTATGTCTTTAATTGCACCAATATTTGTCAACTACTGTCATAAAATCTTTGAGACTTCTTCTTCGATAAAATTCAGCAATACATAACAAAATCTTCGTTCCATCATTCAACTTACGAGTTTCTATCAAAGTGATTCGAGAATCAAATTTAAATTTGGGCTGAATTTCGCTCAAAAAGGTGCTGAAAGCGCTGCAGCTTGTTGTTCCACTGTATACAGTCAACTGTTTCAACTGATAGGTTGTGCGCATTCAAGCAACGCTCTATCACCATGAAAAATACAACAACAACAACAACAACAACAACAACAACAACAACAACAACAACAACAAAATACGTTGTCTGTCAGTCAGCAGACAACGTCACAATGCGTGTTTCAAGGCCTGGGCGCGAACGTAGACCGTACCGCCGGCTGTGTCCGGGGCGCCGGCATCAGTCAGCAGACAGTCGACGAAACGCCGAGTGCGCGCCTGCCCCCTCCGGTAGGGTGCCTGCAGCGTCAGTAGCAGCACCTCGTGCACCGGCTGTGGGGAGAACGACTCGGCTTGGATAATATGGCTTACTAGCTGAAGTCGCCGACAGCGAAACAGTTCGCTGGGACGATACAGGCCGGTGCGGCGATAGAGTGCCGCATTGGTGAGCTTTGGCAATCTTGTAGACGGCGCGTGGCAGGCCAGCGTGCGCTGCATCGACCAGCTGTTCGAGCGATTCCGTCAGCGTCCAGGTCTCGGCATTGTACAACAGGACGGTCTCGATCACCGCCTGGAACAACGCCGCCCTCTGACGTTCAGGCAGGGCTTCGGACTGCAGGACAGCCCTCACAGAGGCAAGTCCATCACCTGTCCGTCAGCGCCTCGGCAGGCAGAAAATAGCGGCCTTGATGTCGTCCGGTACGCTGAGTACGACGGTCTTCTGCGTGTTGACCACCAGGCCGACACTAGCTGGCGCTGGGCGCCCTCGACGATCGAGGACAGCAGGGCGAGGCTGTCAGCGTAGCCAAGCAAGCTGAGCCGCCTCTCCGGTTAGCGTCGACCCACGCATCGCTGCAACAGGAAGTCATCCTTGTTAGAAGGGATCGAGTAGTCCGCAGCACCCAGTCAAGCACCAGGACGAAAAGGAACAGCGCGAGCGTATTTCCCTAAAGGACCCCAGAGGATGTCTCAAAGAAATCCGACATGCCGTCCGGTGTTAGCACAGCAACTTTCATGCCATGATACAGCGCCATGACAGCGGATATACTCACGAAGCACCATTGGGAGTACGGCCCTCACGACCAAGTCGAAAGCCTTCCTGAATTCAATAAAGAGAGCAATCAGGCTCAACTGGCGGTCCGCGCTTCCTCGATGACAGCAGCAATAAAGTCAGCAAAGTCAGCCTACTAAATACAAACCGGCTACAACCACCTGTCCTCACCATAGTTGGTCACCAGGGGAGCGCAAGCCTCCTCGAAGTTAAGGTATGCCTGTAGAAGTTCAGAATTTTCCACGGAAAGGTCAATAAAAGTGACGTCTTTTGTGTAACAATTTCCACTTAAGGGGCTGGGAGAAGTACTGGGTGTAAATAGGTGTCCTTTGCTAAAAGTCCACTTCTTAATACATTGGCGTCGTTGAAAAGAAAAAGAAAAACAGCACACAGTTGTCTGGTTTCCTATCCTCTTCAGAGTTTAACCAAGGGAGCATGGGATTCCTTTCTGATGATCCCTCTCCCGAATCGGCTGTACATTGCATTTTTTTCGAAAACGCAGATTTGCACAAATTCAGTCACGGGTTTTTTCCTTTCCTTCTGTACTTCTGGTTTTAGTTCGGCAGAAAGAATCGGAAATTCGTCCCGCTGTGCATGAAGATGCACGAAGTGTTCCCATCCTGCTGCGTAGTAGCGCAACATCCAGTTCATATGTACTGGTGGCTCGTAAAAAGGGCAACAGCGATACGATCGTAGAAAGGGTAGCGAAGAGTTGAAGCCTTTAAATTGAACGGCTGGAAGATCATTTGAATCCTGATTCAGCCATCTACATTTATACAGAACAAACCGGGTGGTAATACCGACGGCCGTTTCCATGCAACACCTGCAGCAGAGATCAGCAAACCAGTCTAGCAGTAATCACTATACGCTGTCGATGGTGCGGAGCCTTGCGGATAGCTCGGCCGGTGAGCCAGGTGCCCTCCGGTTGACTATCAGCTGCCCACCCGGTACTGTCCTGACTCAGAGTGGCAAACGCTTGCGAATTGCGCCAGTGCCTCAACTACAGCAGCCCCAGCAGCATAAGGAAAGGGCGTCCGCACTGCAGTTGCTAGAACAGAAGCCAGCGCAACGGGACTCCCACCAACAGAATATTTCAAAGCAGCATCGACCAATTTTGAAATCCAGTCCTGGCCACACATATTTGCCTCAGCTCCAACAGCATGACCAACAAGAGGACCAGCGGGAATTCCTTCCTTTGGTGCGCAAGAAGCAGCACCAAACCCAAGATGCTCAGCAAGCTATTGGCAGTGGCGGGACTCGCAGTGTTCGCTTCAATATCGCAGGAAATTCTGTTTACGAATATCAGCAGCAACCAGACGCAGCGGTCGAGTCGCACGAGTCAACTCGTAACTCAGAAAACCGTCTCTGGTTTGACCACATGTGCCGGCGTATGAGTACTCAACTCTGGCAACAAGAAGACCACCCATGCACCTCTGAGCAGCGTCAGGCGTGAGTTCGACTTTTTGCTGCCTACAGCAGGCGATGCCCAGCGCATTTACCATTGTAGTGCAACTCTGCCTGCTCGCTGCCAGCGTTTAAAATACGTATTTTTCAATGGGACACCATTGATCTTTTATTGCACCAATAGCCACTCAATCGGATGGTTCAAATGAAAGATCAGTGAGTAAAATTCAGATTTTCATCAGATCTACGGTCCGATGGATCTATCAGATTATTGAATGTTTTCACAGAAATATGACACAAAAACACATTGTATCCATTCACAGCTCATTCAAATTCATAGCTTTTAATTGTATCAATTTTAATTTATGATTCAAATGATTCAATAATATTCGGAACTCTTTTCTTTATTTTTAAAGCATAAATGCAAGAAGTTACAAAAGATGCTGCCAAATTTACACTGCAAACGAGTATCCCATGCTATTTCCAATACGAGCGTATTATAATGCTGCGTACATACAAAGAAGGGTGAGTCGGTCTTAGAAATTTCACCCCAATTTTTACCGGCTAATCAAGATGAAAATCAAATCATAGCTTTTGAAAGCCTCACGCTAAAAGCGAGCGCTACCTTTTAATCCCGCCAAAAACTTTAGAGCATCATGACCAGAATGCCTTGAAAAATTTCAGATGATGGGGTTCTGTCTTCAAGGGACGCTGTCATTTGAGGCGCTGCCCCATTGGGAGGATGTACTTGGGATCGCTGTCAAGGACCTTATGCGCGCACCGTTCTTTTGGGCGTACAATACTCGCGCATGCACTTTTAAGTGCACGCGCTCTCCCCCCCGGGTGGCGTGACCTGTTTTTCACTCGCTAATAAATACCATCGGTTGGGCCATCTAACAGGGTTTATCCTTCATTTCTGAACACTTCGACCTCTCGCCTTAGTCATTACTGGCACTGTGACACGTTGCACCATCTAATAGGCACAGTATGGTTGCGATTTCAGGGGCCGGTTTTAACCGGCTTTGTAATCGTGTTTAGCCGACGGGGCCGCCCCTCCGCCCGTCTGTGCGTGCGGCCCGCGCGTGTGCATCCCTGCCGCAAGGTGGGGTGCTGGGTGGGTGCCGGCCGGCAGGCGGGGTGTTGGGTTGGGGGTGGGCGGCGTCGGCCCCCTTTTATTTGTGCGCTCACGCTCTCTCGTGCGCGCTGCGAGAGCGCTTTGGCTCGTAAAATTTTTTTTATTATTTTTCTTGAAATGCTTTTATTCCTTTGCTACGTGACTTCCCTTTTAATCGCCTCAAATCCTAAAATATATTCGCTATCGCAGGACTCGTTTCGTCCGCTGCCTTTGTCGCCACGCCTGTGCCTTCCCTCTTGCTGCTTTTGGCCCTGTTGGCTAAAATACGAGGTATTGAATTCAGACGGCCAATATACAGGCTGGGACTGCAAGCTTATAATTTAGGACAACTTACTACCATATTATCACAAATTGCAACGAGTTCTTTTTCATTTCTTGAAATCTACTCTTGTTATGGATAAAAGAAATTCTATTAAAGCCACAGACTTTGTCCAAGTCTCACGGGAAAACGAATTTTATAAGTGAAAGGACCAGGAAAGGACCAGGAAAGGACCAGGAAAGGACCATAGTGAATTTAATAGGCGGTTCATTACACAGTCGGAACGAGATTTCCAACAAAATCCAAAATGCCCAAGCATTTTTCACTAGCTACTTCCGGGCTGTGTACTCATTTCGATGCCACCGTACAGCATCTTTAGCAAAACTGATAACTTTCTTGCATTGAGTCAAGTTTTTGAAGGCTTACAGCTTTGAAACGCAGTGGAATGCAGATTCAAGATTGTGGCATTCGATACAGCCTCAGTGACCGAGCAGTAGAGGAGCGCAAGGAGCGGAAAACTCCATTTGATCCCATGAGTTGTCAGAATCGAATGAGTTTTAGCAATCGAAAAAGCGCATTATTAAATAAATAAATAAAAACTGGTGGCATTTTATTGGCATCAAATTTGACGCTACAAATAAAGAGGCACACAGGGTTCCTTCAACAACTCAAAACAGAAAAAATATGCAGAGGCATGAAAGTGATAGTCTCTCAAGCAAAAACATTTCATCGCGCTTGCAAAATTTCAGCTGTTAGGAATGCCATTTTAGAAATTAAGTTACAAGAAGTTTGATAAAATTATTAAAGTATTTTTCACTCTACAAAAATATACAAGTAGCAAGCTTATAAAGTAAAAATTTCTCTCGTGGCAAAGTGAAATAGTGTCAGCATGCTTTAATAAGCAAGTCTATTGGGAGCTAGAAAAGTCAATGTGATAAGAAAAGGGCAAGTCAGTCGATCAGCTCAGCCACTCCGATCGACCAGAGGTCTACTCAGAGCTTGCCCTGAGCCGACGCTACGCTTCAACTTTCCTCTGTATGGAGCCGCTGCCCGCGTTGCTTCAGTGCGCGACTGCGACACTTGCGAAGACTCGCGTCGCGCTGGCGTCTTTGCTGGCTCGTACGAAAGAAGGACGCTGGGAGAGCTGCTAATCAGGTCTGTCCTCTCAGTCTGACGCTGGCCGTCAGGTGTTTTTTGCTGCTCTGTTAACTCCGGCTTGGCTTGCTGAGCCTGCAGCGGCTGCCTGCGCTGGCTCCCGGCCCTATTTTGCTGCACAGAATTTTCCCGCTGGGCCTGAGCGCTACTGAGCCCTCCCTGTTGCTTCTGCTTGGTAGAAGCAGCCGTCGGTAGCACATTTGGACTTGCGGCTTGCCGGCGAAGCGTTGGAGACGCATGCAATGCTTGCTGCCGTTTGGAGCTGGCAGCGATGAGAGGCGCCTAAAAGTGCATTTGGGATACCATGCGTTTTTGTTTTAACTCAGTTTCACAAATAATATAAGCAGGATAAGATAAGCATGTAGCTGATCCTGCTCGCCGCCTTCGGCAGCAACTACCTGTGGTGAGCCTCCTCCATGCAGCGGCAACTTTGACGGCGACGACCTTGACTGTGACCGCGGCGCAGTGGCTCCACAGTGAAGAACTTGGAAGCTTCCCAGGCTTTTGAGCGGAAGCAGCTGAAGACCCTTCTTAGACTTGTCGAAGCAATCGAGAGCAATGTCTGGAAGAAAATTCCGCCAAATGTGCAGCCAAATAAAAATTATAACTGGAGAAAAACAGGACAGCATGGGGTAGGCAGGGTTAGTTTTATTTTCTCAAGTTAAAGTCCGATGTCTATCAGATGCGCCCTGAGCCATCCAATGCAAGCAAGATTAACTAGCGCGCCATTAGCTTACGAATCGTTCGGTCGATCAGAGGTGGCAGCAGATCCTTCAGCAGCTGGCAGTTTACGTGCATGGCCGGGTTCGTGTTGACTTCAATGAGGAAAAGCTAAAAGAATAAAATCCGATGGGATTCTAATTTTCACTTCCGTTATTGGTTTAGTGTCGATTATGTAACTTTTTAGCTTATTCGATTCCTATCAATCAATCTATCAAGCTATCAATCTTCCACTATCGATATTTTTGGATGCGGCTTATTCAGCCTGCAGTTTTGTTTCATTTTTTGAAATTTAATAAACAGTCATAGCAATCCACAACGCAATACAAGGCTAATCCAGCTGGAATGCCTTAGGAAATGTTCAACTTGTCAGCAAACAGAATAAAAAGCAAGAAACTAACCAAACTCAGGAAAATATACAAACCTTGTAGTTGTCATCGATCATAAAGTCGATGCCATAAAGCTCAAAGTAGCCTAGCCGAGCGGTAAGCTTGTGCTTCACGGCACTGAACATGTGCAGTAGGATTGATTTCATGTGCTTTTCCATTCCATTGAAGACCCAGTCCTTCTCTGGAGGTGGTGGTGCTCTCTTACCGTCCTCTGCTTCTTTGTTTTCGCTTTCTAGCAGCGAGTTCAGGTAGTCATTCAACTGCGCCATGCTCCACACTGTGTCGTTCTTTACTTCTTCGTATTTTTCGTCCTTCTTTTGAATGTACTGATTTGTGAGATGGGTGCACAAGTTTGAATCATCAGTATCATACTTGTGGATGCTTAGCCTCAGGTAGCCATGATGAAATAGTACCAGGTAAGGTGCGGTGCTGCCAATGAGCATGTACGCACGAACATCGAATTTGCGACCGTGAATGAGCAACGGGTTCATAATGTACCTGCAAAGTAATGCAAATTATAATGTTGCATAATGCTACAACAAGCGCCATCTTACATGTAGCTTTTCTATTTCGCTATTAGTAGGTTTACTATAGTATAGAGGACCAATTAGGCCAAAAAGTGAAGCCGGTTTATAGAATCCAGCCACCCTGAATGAAGGAACACCATGCTTTAAATACCTATCTAGCAGGAATTGGGCAAAAAACTAAATCTTGGCTACCAGACTAGTGGCTAAGTGGCTGGAATTTGCCTCCATGCACAAAGCCCAAGGGATCCTATCCCTGGTCTGGTCCTGATCCTGACGTCACTAGACTTGTACAGCCTAAACCCTCATGTTTCAGAGGGGGGATTTCACGGGTAGGTCGTCTGGTCATTTGGGTGTAAAAGCTTGTCATTCAGCTAGCCCAAAGAGACTTTTTAGTTAAACTTTATTCGAGTCACCTACTAAGTAAATAAAATATAAATAGTGACATGTAATGGTACATGTCAATACCAGGTCGATATGGGGATTACATACGGTATTAGGTCTGCTGTGATCCTATGAGCATACATCATGCTATTCCTGTGTCGCCAAGATAGCAAGTTGCAGGTCTAGCTTTCTCACCTTTGCACAATTCTTCCCATGCTCTTGCCAGCCTTGGCTTGATTCCCTGCTGACGGCTTCTGCTCGTCCTTCTGCTGCAACTCCTCGCGGAACTTTGCTAGATCGCGTATCAGAAAGATGCCTTTGCCCTGGTTGAGTCCAGTGGGTTTGTTGATCCAGATTTCGCCCGGCTTGAAGGCCTCAAAAAAGGCCTCCCGCTCGCGAGGATAGTCCAGCACGTAGGTCTCGGGAAAAAAATCTGTCATCTGCATAGACAGCTGGCGACTGCTCATGCTGACACTGACCCTTTCGAACTCTCTGAGAGACGTGAGAAGACCGAGTTTATTGCAGATGAGCTCGCAATTAGGAATGTGATTCACCAGCTGCCGGCCTTCGCGGAAGTTTCCGTAGTTAACCATGCCTTTCGTTTCAGTCCAGCTGAGTTTCCAGTCGTCCGACGTCTTATCCGTGGTCTTTGTCCAACCCAGGCGACTCATTGCAGCCTCCACCCTGCGAGCGGGAGAAATAGTTGGACACTTGAAGGCTGGTGCTGACAGAAAAGTTTAAAGTCTAAATAAAGAAAGAATAAATGACAAGAAAGTTAGAATGACACTGTAGAAACAAGGCAGAGTCATTGTGATTCCACCTCAAATCACAATGACTGCATGTTTAGGAGCGCCGCTTTTCAGAAATTTTAGTCCTTTAAACTTCTTGATGCAGCGGAGGAAACTAGTCTTATGGTCGTGGACAGGAGCTAACCTGAAAATATAATTTCTACTCAGTATAGCAAAGCTGGCAAGCATCAAGAATCTCACAGAGCTTGTCCGTTGTGTCCCTGTGCGAGATAGACGCTCTGCTTTGGATCACTCTTCTTGCTAGCTTTGGCGTCGCCGTCTGCCCGCTTCTTGGGGCCAACTGGGGCCGTGGCGCTAGCATTTTTCTCTTCTTCCGTCTCACGGGCTTGCTGCTTTGTAGCACTTGGAACAGCAGACATGAAACCGGTTTGACACTGCTGATGAGGCTGTGGCTGCTTCTCTTGCTGGTAGACGCGATGGAGTAGCTGCTGTCGTTTCTCCGAAGTTCGAAAACAGTCAGATGATGGCTGCCAGATCCACTGACTATTAAAGACTGGAAGGATTGGAATAAAGAATGGCTGTTTACTCTTTATCGCTCAAAATGCAGCTTCGCTCATTATCTCACTCTTTAAGTAACTTCTAAAATGCGATTGTTCTATGCTTGAACTACAGCGCCTTAACATAGCGACGGGGTGCCTCAGGTGTACTGAATCTGTGCAGAGTGTACTGAGTATGGGATGGGGTACAGGGTCTGTGTACGGGGCACACATTGAGAGTCATTTGCATAGCCTTTCCTTTCCATTTAATTTGTGCGCTTGGTTGCTATGGCAGGGGGCAGGGTAGGCTGCTGAACTAACAATGACCTACAGCTCATGTGTTTGCGGGATAGGCAGCCAGTACTCATTGGCGTACATTGAGGCATCGGAAAGCTTACTGAACATACCCACCCTCTCTCAAATAGCTTTGCCTTACCTTTTAGGATAGCAACTCTCTTCAATCCTGATATGTTGCTAATTCTGCTACCTATCTTTATCCTCCTCCCACTTGTGGGATACAGCTTTTGCATGAATGAGGGAGTTCATAAGTTAGTTCATAAAACTTTATGAGTCTTTGAGTGAGTGAGTGAGTGAGTGATGGAGTGAGTGAGTGAGTGAGTGAGTGAGTGAGTGAGTGAGTGAGTGAGTGAGTGAGTGATTGAGTGTGTGAGTGATTGAGTGCATGAGTGAGTGAGTGAGTGAGTGAGTGAGTGAGTGAGTGAGTGAGTGAGTGAGTGAGTGAGTGAGTGAGTGAGTGAGTGAGTGAGTGAGTGAGTGAGTGAGTGAGTGAGTGAGTGAGTGAGTGAGTGAGTGAGTGAGTGAGTGAGTGAGTGAGTGAGTGAGTGAGTGAGTGAGTGAGTGAGTGAGTGAGTGAGTGAGTGAGTGAGTGAGTGAGTGAGTGAGTGAGTGAGTGAGTGAGTGAGTGAGTGAGTGAGTGAGTGAGTGAGTTACCTTTTGTGACTTCTTCCAAGTAATCAAAATACTGAGGTTCTGACGGCACAGGAAAGTGGAAGGGCTGCAAACGGGAACTCGGCCTCCTATTTGCAGTAGCCAATATCCTGTACAACTTAACTGAGCTGGCACTGCTGTTTGGGCGCTGAACAAACTGGTGAACCTGCGAGTTGCGCATTCGACGGACAAGAATGCTCAACCAAGCCTGTGAGTTTAGCTGGCGCACAGGGTAATATGTTGCTGCACCAATCCCTCGTCTAGTTGCTCTTATATGTACTCGTATCTGAGAGGTCTCTTGGGCTGCTTAGCATATAAAACTCCGTTGAGAGAATTATGCACACCTGCTAGCATCTGAGCGTTTTGCTTGAAGTATCCAACAATAGATTGAAAAGAGAATGAAAGAAAATCTTACCTGACTCTGAAAGACAGGCAACTCCCTCGCCTGAAAGCAATGTGGCGTGCCATATGAATGCAACCGTACTTTACGAGGCCTAACACCCTCGTCTGTAAAAACGAGGCAATGATAGTCTAAAAAGAAAACTACTGCATCTAACTTGACTATATTGCGCGGTTTACCTAACCGTTAACTACATGTATGAGAATGCACTGAGCCTGGCCTGTAGATAGGGCTTTAATTAATAGACAGTCCAGTTCACCTAATTAAATCTGTGACGATGTCACTTTCTTTCATACTTCTTTCCAATTTTGCGTCGTACGTGTAAAGCATATATCATCTCTTTCTACATGTACATTGCACTTAAATTTAATCTTCTTATTTTATTTTTTATTAGCGTTGACGTATTTTTTGTTATACCGGATAATTCATAGAAATAGTTAGCAGTAAAACGTAAAACGTATATAAAACGTATTCAAATCTATTTACTCTCACTCTTGCTCTCTCTCGCGCTCATCCTTTCTGCACACCGCCTCATTTTGCAATACTATTACGCTCCGCTCGTTGCTATCTTTAATGTTAGGAATGGATTATTTCGTTTGTTAATTTATTGAATAAACGATCGGCTTTCACACCATATCGGCATCGATTCGTTCATATTATCAAATAATCGATCTAAATTCGTCACAAATCGACCTCGTGTTGGGTAGTATTCACAACTAAGTTCTTGGTCAAAGAATTACTGAAGCAAGGATCTGGACTTACAGTAGTACACTTGGAAAATTCAGGAAAATAGGCTGAAGGCCGATATTTGAAGCGAAATGAATGCATTATGGGATAGGAAGTTTGATTTCATTTGAATCCCGGTTTAGTTTATACGTTTATTTTCATAGCGTGCGAATTCTGTTTAAGTATGCATTTTACAACATGTGCTCAGCCTCTCTGACTTCTGGGTCCTGTTGATTCTTCCTGGTATAAAAAGCTGTAATAAGCCATCGGGTGAGGGAGGCCAGTTACCTTCGTAATTCTTTGCTCAACGAGCGCTCTGAGATTGAGGATTAGTAATTAAAATAGCAGTGATTCACAGTTAAAGCTGTACCACTAGTGCCATGCACTCGGTTTTGCTTTGGTGTTGACGTGCGGAATTCATTT
Organism: Macrostomum lignano; assembly: GCA_002269645.1. Taxonomy (NCBI): domain Eukaryota; kingdom Metazoa; phylum Platyhelminthes; family Macrostomidae; genus Macrostomum; species Macrostomum lignano. The sequence continues at coordinate 57,304 of NIVC01003205.1, forward strand.
GAAATTGTGAAATCGGTGACTCAAATACGCAATGTTTATTTTCGAGCTTTTCCCGCGCTTTAATAATGAGCACTTTGCTGTTAATCACTGCTCTGCATGAGTATGGATCGGCTTGTATGCACATTTTCCCTATGTACCGAAGGTTTACTGCAAGTGTAATTTTTATCGTTTTATTGGTAGTGAGGAGCTGCAAGACTACAGCTGTGAGGCAGACTGCATGGCACTGCAGCATTCAATGGGTCCGTCACCATGACCTGGTGCCGAAAGTCCAGCAGCCTCACTTTCTCCGCAAGCCCCAGCGCTTCCGGCGGCTGTTATTGCTTTTTCCGCCGCGACTGCGACGGCCTCCGCGCCGGTCTCGACCGTCGCCATCACTGCCGCGGCTCTGCTGCTGGTCCATTCGGACGGCAACCTTCATGATGGCGTAGTAGCATAGCCGGTTGCATCTCTCGTTATCCTCGCAGTCCTCCTCGCAGTCGGCTGGAACGCTTCCTGTCTGCATCATCAAGGCCAGCTTCATCATCGGCAAGTTCTCCCGTATGTCTGAATAGGCCACCGAGTTTCCAGGCGGGCAGTTGATGTTGTCTACAACGCACGGCCGTACGAACATGTCCATCTGGTCGTCAGTCAAGGCAGGACTCTGAGCAGCCTGAAAAGTTCAGAAGTTGTATCTATACAACGCTATTTGGGCCTGAATTTAATACGAACTTCGAATGCTAAGGCGAAGCCTTCATCACTAAGCTCTGAAACCTGCCAAAAAAGCAAGTAATCTACTATCTACTTGTGTAGATCGCAATAACTATAAAAAATTGCTTACTTTCACAACTTTAAACATGTTATATGAAGCTAAATCTGTTTAATATAACAAAAGATGATCAAAACGAAAAAGGGCTGCTACACAGAGGCTAAATGAAATAATCAATTCGGACTTACAGCTGTGGCAGCCAGCACCAGAATACTTATGAAAATTTTCATTGTAGCTTGTAAACACTTCGCTAGCTTGCATGAACAGATACGAGCCAACTGATTAAAAATTTACCCACAACAGGAATACTAACCATGTCTATATATATCCGAATTTAACTTCCTCCAATTATCCCCACCGAGAACAGCTGATTGCAGGCTTGAGGTCAGTTGAGCTTCGATTATAATAGTTGCTTCACAACATGAAAGCCATCCGATGGTTTGGTTGGCAAGCTAATTACATATTTTTTAAACTCTCCACTCTGTTCATCGAGATGGGAATGAGACAAAGTTTTAGCTGTCTCCGGCTCGGCAACTGAACTTTGAGTTAGAAATTGCAGTTTAATTTTGAGATGGTGGCAGCGCTAATTTTCCCTACGCAGCTTCAGCTGATCCGGTGAATCCCATTTAATCTAACCTAATAGCCCTAACTGGCCAATTCAGCTAATTCAGCTAGTAGCGAATAAATGTGAAGTAGAAAGTGACAGATGAAGGCCGAAGAGAGCAAGAACAAAACCTCGTCGAAGTGACAGATGAAGGCCAAAGAGAGCAAGAACTGAACCCCGTAGAAGTGACAAACTGAACCCCGTAGAAGTGACAGATGAAGGCCAAAGAGCGCAAGAACTGAACCCCGTAGAAGTGACAAACTGAACCCCGTAGAAGTGACAGATGAAGGCCAAAGAGAGCAAGAACTGAACCCCGTCGAAGTGACAAACTGAACCCCGTAGAAGTGACAGATGAAGGCCAAAGAGAGCAAGAACTGAACCCCGTCGAAGTGACAGATGAGGGCCAAAGAAAGCAAGAACTGAACCCCGTCGAAGTGACAGGTGAAAGCCAAAGAGAGCAAGATCTGAACCCCGTCGAAGTGACAATTACAAATGAAGACTAGAGAGAACAAACTCCGAACTCCGTTAAACGTTCAGGAAAGGATTCCTAAATAGAAAGTGCTTAACAATGAGAAGAAAGGATGCCATCGCATACACATCAAATAGTGACTACTTTGAGTAGGAACAAGCGCGCTGGTGTGCAGCGATATTCGGCACATGCAAAAGGTTTTAGGCGTCCCTTCATGTAAGGTATATATGTAAACCGATGCTTGTATTTATACATGTGCATGTAAATTATTGTAGTTTAAACTAGCAATTAAGCCCCCTTCGGTGGACCTTTACTACGCGTGTACCTAATTTACCCGTTGAAATTCTAGGTTGTACGATTATGAGATTTTCCCGCCAAAGTTTTCCTGCAGCGAAGTTTTTTTCCGCAGCGAAGTTTTCGTGTCGAGATTTTGTTGTCGATATTTGGCAGTTGACACACCAGTGATATGTACATCGCATTCTTATTCTATGATTTCTGGAAGACGGCAGGAAAACTACTGGGGTTCCAGTGGATTCAGGGGCTCCAGAAGAGCGCCAAAGTATCGGAAAATATCGCGCTCCCAGTGTTCCATCGATAGACCAACCCAATGCTTACCTGTCAGCCAAGTTAACCATGTACTAACTTTAGACTCCTTACCTCAAGACCTATTAAACATTGTTATTGTATACTGTCCGTCAAAAGTTCCGGAACCCTTGCTACGATGTCTTCTAGCGGACATAATTTCAGTCCGTTTCAATTGTAACTTGATTCAAATGAAAGCTGCGGATCTCAGCTCCATGATGTGGTCAAGAAAAAGTTTATTCGAAGGAGCGCGTGTGAACAGGCCAGTGTTATGTACATAAAGGTTAGAGAAAAAAAGTGAGGAAAAGACAAACAAGCAATTGTTTTTTACTCTTTTTTACTCTCCCATGAAAGCTGACTGCACAAGAATCCATAAGAGCCTGTTGATTTCAACACAAGTTTTGGCCATAGACTAATGTTAGCCAGGCTGAACACTGCGCGCAAACCGATTCCTTCCCATGTGTGTTTGCTCCATAGACTCAGCAACCATAGACAATTGCTTGTTTGTCTTTTCCTCACTTTTTTCTCTAACCTTTATGTAAATAACACTGGCCTGTTCACACGCGCTCCTTCGAATAAACTTTTTCTTGACCACATCATGGAGCTGAGATCCGCAGCTTTCATTTGAATCAAGTTACAATTGAAACGGACTGAAATTATGTCCGCTAGAAGACATCGTAGCAAGGGTTCCGGAACTTTTGACGGACAGTATACCATGACCTTTTTGCCTAGCGGGCACTCAGATCCCTTCAATACCATAGACTACATTTAAGCCCGCATGAATTGAAAAAAGTCTAAGTCAAAACTTTCATTTAATGCCCGCAAATTTTCGGGCAGTTTAACAGCAGTTTGACATATATTTTCAAAAGAACACGAGCGCGATATTCTCTGCATTATTCCTTATGTAGCCTAGTTGGTATTTCGAGCTTTCAATAGATACGGAAATCAGGCTTGCGAGACTGAAACTTTTCTGTCTATGGTCGGCACTCGTTGGCATAGCAGAGTTGAATCCTTGGGGCATCAATTTGATCATTCTAATCATATAACGTTAGATATCCAGTGCTATAACACAAGTCGTTTACTTATCATTGAGAAAATCTAAAGCAGAACATTACTCTAAACAAATAAAAGCTTTAGCGTTGGATGTCGTCGAGTCAGGCTGGAATAAACCTCAGCATCTGCCGGTACCAGCCTCCGCATTTTGCAACGGTCACTTCACGGGTTGCGTCCTCTGCAACCCTCTGTAGGACAAGGATTCGCCACTCTCGTAGCAAATGACCATCAGGCGGAGTGTCTTGCAGTTTTGGTTGAGCCAGCTGGCATTTTATGGCTGCCTTCAGGCAGTCGTGCGCGTTCTCCACAGGATTGAGGAATGGCGAGCATGGAGGCCACCAGGCGCCAAGCGGGCTTAAATTGATCTGGGATTGCCACTCCATGATGAAAACGGGCTCCATCCATGATCACACAGAACTCCTCGCCATAAGGTACATCACCACGACTCGTCACGCATTGCACCAGATTATTGATGGACGTCTGGAACCTGACTGCCGTCGTAGTCTCTCCGAGGATCATATGATGTAAAAACAAATTAAAAACAGGTTTCGCTGACAGTAAAAATGTGCATTGAATGCATAGAATGATCAAATTGATGTCCCCAGGATTAAATTGAACTCCGTTATACCAACGAGTGTCGACCATAGACAGAAAATTTTCTGTCTCGGAAGCCTGATTTCCGTATCTATGATTAAATTGAAAGCTTGCAGTACCAAGTAGGCCGCAAAAATGAATACTAAATCAGCGTATAATAACTCGGAAACATGTCGATGCAATCATAAAACATAGAACAAATGTCAGTACTAAGATGCTTAAACTCATCAGTTATTCCACTTACATGTAGATAAAACACTTGATTCCTTCCTTCTCCAGCTAAACAGTTGGCTCCCGCTGGCTCTCAGTCGCGGTGGTTGCAGACGCGACCTTAAACGCACTAGAAACAGACAGTTTAGCAGCAGTAGAAGCTGACAGTTCAGCAGCCAGAAAAGTCTTCACTCTTCCAAGCATAGATCGCCGTCTGCTTCTCTGTTGACTGTACAGCAGAGGCCTTCTCCAAATTAGCAATCTAACTGAGGATAATCGGTCGCCCATTTGAGGTTAATCGGTCGTGGTGAGCATGAAGTCTTCGATTATGCTTGATTCGATGGCTAGAAGTCCATCAAATTGCGAAATTGCCGTCCACAAACTCCACTTCATCGGTGCCTAATGCGGCTATCTCTCCTTCAAGAATGCCATTATAATTGATCATTTTATTGCCTTCACATGTAAACTGTATATGCTGTACTGCAACGTGTTTCTAGACTGCTGTGCTGCATGACAAGCTTCGTTTTTATCAAATGAAAGTGTCTGTGGTTGACATCGTCCATGATTCCATAGCATATAAACGCAGAATTAAGGCAAAACAGGGGAGCTTGTGTTCAACCACGAAGTCAGAAAGACAAAAGCACTTTGACTCATATTTTTGTTTGATTAAAAAACTTGCCTAGTAAATTCCTGTTGCACAGCGCAAGTCGGAGGTCAAAAAATTATGAAGCCCGAATTTTTGCAATCTTCAAGCCCAGCCAGAGGAAAAAGAAAATTCCATGCTCAGAGGAAGACTTCCACTTGTATCTGCTAAAAGTGGCGCATCAGTTTGGAAAATTACCCCGCACTTCCATGCGGCTGAGGGCGCTATGATTACAAAAAATCTTAAGTTGTGGGGACTTTTTGATTTTTAGATAAAAATATGAAGTCATGTGGTATTTACGGTAGAAAATGGGTTAGAAGTGTTTTCATTTTGGTAAAATTCTGCAGAAAACTTTTAAACGCTTTAAGTCGTCCAACATGAATCATACATTTGCATACATTTGCTGCAGACTATCCATAAAATGGCCAAACTGTCGCAATTTCTGGGCTGAATATGAGCTTTGCCACCTAAAGCTGTGACTAACTCGTATGAATTTAAATTATAGCTGAAATTTGCATTATTTGCATTTATCTGACCCAATAAATACTTGTTATTCCCAGTTATTCCCATTAGTTTTACATGGCCTTTTATTTCAAATCACTGAATTCATTGAATAATACGAGCCGTAGTTGCTAAAAAGTACAAAAAGATCTGAAATTTTTTTCTAATCAAATTTGACAATTTTATATTATATATTTATAGAGATTGAACTTTGGCAGTCTCGTTGACTAACTCAACGGCCTGGAGGGGGTTGGCTACAGTTGCTCTAATTTCAGGTGTGTAGCGCTCCTTTCAAGCGCACTAAAGAGTTGTCCAGCGAATCACCTCTTTTGCAGCTGTATAACTGTGCTGTGTGCGTTCATGAACATTGCAGTGCTAATGCGCTTATTAAGTACAGGGCTTTGGCCCAGAGCGGGATTGTTTGTCTCGGTAACTAACTCGGTTACAGCTTTATTCTGGCCCACTTCCCGTAGCGGCTTTTTTTGCCAGGCATTTTCAAGAATGGCGCCATAGTGTGATCGAACCTGAACCCCCAATCTCTACAAGTCAGCCTTTGCCATGGGTGTGACACTTTTGGTCATTTATTAAGTCACCTTGAATCCGCCGTAGCGGTGCGCAGGTCTTTCCACCGCAGAGTATTGCTTTTCAGTTAGCGCGTGAAGGAAGGTTTACTAGTACCTTCCCAGCGGTTTATCAGTCAAGTTTGAATTCGGCACATTGGAATTTCCCCCTAAGGTAACGAACATTGTCCCCCACCATTCCAAGCCGGTGCTATAAATGGAGCCACTTTGCCAGGGCGGAGAGTTTGGAGAGCAGAATTTTGGCTTAGAACTCCGTCTCTTTTAGCCAACAAATTTCAAGCTCTACCCAACCAGAAATGGATCCGACCTCCGAATCCCTGCGCGTTCGCCGGCTTCGCTGCCCTACGGTGCCATGCCTACTCTGTCTGTGCCCAGCGCTTCTGCTGCTCGAGCAGCAGATTCTGCTTGGCGCGCTGGCACTGCTTTGCTGTGCACTCCAGCTGACCCAGGCGAGGGCCCTCATCTTGGCGAGCACTGGCCTCGGCTCCGTGAAGGATCTGCGCTGGGCTGTAAGCAAATTTCTCAACTCTGACGCGTGTTTGCATTTTGTAGCATTAAGAACACGCCAGGAATAGCTGTAGAACTATATTATGTAGATTTGGCTTCTCTAAAATGCACCCCACAAGCTACAGAAATGAGTGACATCTTCACTTGTATTTGTATTCCCAGGATAAATAGTTGCAGTTTCAATCAAGTTGGTTTTACGGCTTTATAAAAGGGTATTAGAAGCTAATAGAAAAGGTCCTACGCTCGTACTCTGAAAAGAATTTCAAAACTGGCGCTACATATCACGCCATGTGTGAGGTACGTCAGACCTAAAAATAGACTTTGATCAAACTTTCGTTATCTCTCGCTATTTTTAAGTTTTAAATAAAAAACCTTAAACGCAGGGCATTAGCGATTAACCAAGGTCTGCAGAACTTTACTACTTCAACTTTGCCTCAGACTGTGCCCTTTGGCCCTTGGTGGACTGTTGAGCTATCGCGTGAAAAAACTTAGCAGTGGACTAGACATTTGAAATTTAGCTTGAGCAGACATGCCGGACTTATTGCCACTTTTCCCAGTGTAAAACCTTTCTACAACGCCCGTTTCTTTTATATTTCAGCTCCAACTCTACCGCAGGTTACCACTGAATGCTTTCTCTCGCCTTTGGGGCCGCTGCCACCAGCTTCCGTTACCGTTGTTCGCTCGAAGCCCAGCCTACCGTCTGTACAGCAAGCTATGCAACTGCAACCTCGATGAGGCCGACTTCAATGACCTGCGTGAGTTTCGCAACCTTTCTGAGTTCTTTAGACGCTCGCTCAAGCCGGAAGTACGGCCCATCTGCCCAGCTGCACGCATTGTCTCACCCGCTGATGGGACTGTGCTGCACTTCGGACGTGTAGCGAGTGGCCATGTCGAGCAGGTGAAGGGCGTCACCTACACTCTACAAGGGTTCCTCGGGCCAGACCCTCTCGGAGACAATGGCTCATCGGAGTGCTCTACGTCCCCGATGGAACGAAAGCTGCAAGATTCCGAGTACCACGACCATCTAAAGCAAAATCCAGAGAATGAACTGTACCACTGTGTGATCTATCTCAGCCCAGGCGATTATCACCGGTTTCACTCGTCTGTTGACTGGACAGTGCACAAGCGACGCCACTTCCCGGGCCATCTGCTGTCTGTCGCACCGCGCATCGCAGGCATGATCCGGGGGCTGTTTTGCATCAATGAGCGGGCCGTGTACATGGGCAGCTGGCGCCACGGCTTCTTTTCTTACACGGCAGTCGGGGCCACTAACGTGGGCTCCATCAGCGTCTTTAAGGATGAGGTAAGAGCTGCTTTTGCTATTCGGATTCAAACATATTTTGTTCCAAAAAATCGACAAGCACAGAAACGAGTATTAGCACTGATTAGATTCTTCATAAAGTTTCTAACTATCACTCGGATCCCCCTTTCACAACAGGAGCTACGAACGAACCGAGGCGGCGCAGGCTTCCAGGACCGCATTTTTCCTGAAGGAAGCTTTGTTGCAGGCAAAGGCGAGCTTTTTGGCGAGTTCAACCTGGGAAGCACTGTCGTGCTGTTGTTTGAAGCGCCCAAGAGCTACCGCTTCAGCCTCCGAACGGGACAGAAAATTCTGGTCGGCCAAAGCCTGGGCACCGAGTGAATCTTAACTGAGACTTTATTATTTCGTGTATAAAAGGGATTCGGCGTTTGCACGCTCACTTAATGTTAACAGGTGTGTTTTGCTTCTCTTTCTTGAGAAGCAGCATGTCGCTGATGAATCCTGCACTTTATTTTTTTACCTTTTTAGTTTTTGTCTCTGCTTTAAACTGCCGCTAAAGATTTAGAACTCAGTATACAGTGAAGTACGTAGGATCCCTGCATTTAATTTCACTCAGATTCCTTAGTCACCATAAAACTTCGAGATGGCTGCACCTTGCATTTTTAGTTTTTAGTCTGGAGTCTGAACCCAGCCCTTTAAGCAACCAATAGTTATACAGATTCGGTGGCATTTACATGGTCGGGAGGTTAATTCTCACATAGAGCAACTAGATAGGATTGCATTTAGTTTTTCAGCAGTTTTAATTTGGCGGCAGTATTTTCTTAGAAAAATAGGATGCATACTCGTATATAACTGAGCCTGTCTGCGCAGTATAATTCAAAATATCGAATTCTTGAATGCGTGCGCCTTTTATTGCTAGAAAATGAACAAAACTTGATATTCTAGCCTCTATGAATTTCTTCTACTCATTTTTATTCCATTGGCAATATTAAAATACGAATGTCATGCTACTTGTTATCCCCTTAACATTTTTCATCTTTCCATTCGTAAAATGTGTTTTACAGTATTTTGTAAATACATTCACGATTTCTAACCTCGATTCGAGGCATAAATCGTCGAGGACAGTTCCTTGGTGAGTTGTCTTCTGAGCCAATACCAATCACTAATGTGTCCTATATGGTGCACTTTTGTTTTTTGTGTTGCTAAATAAACAATTAAAATGCAACTTTGGTGAGCTGGTTAAATAGCCAAGTAATAAGGAATAATAAGGAAATGGGATAATTTATGGATTTGCAGTTGAATGCAATCACGACACAAATACAGAGGCAAATAAGAGGCTCAAGTGTACATTAACCTTTAGCGATAGTTCCATTCTGCTCGAAATTTGGCAATACAGCAGTCAAGTATAGAAGCCATTTTAATGTTTCTGTCAAGAGAGATAACTCGATGCTTTTGAGTGGCTAAACGGCAACATAATTTAAATGTGTGCACCTCTCTCACTAATATTTTAATTACAAGTACGCACTGTTACACTGATTCTCTATAAATGGCGTTATTAGGTTTGCTACGTTGAGGTAAAATTTTAATTAAAAAGTTATATTGAAAGGCTTTATCACGGGTTAATTGAAAAGCCGTCTATGAGTATTTCTATATCCTTATTTGTGTAGTTCAGAAATTTAGAGGTCGAGACACATGAGCACTTAAAAACAGCTAATTCCAAAACAAAGTTTCAATAAAAGTGTCTTGAACTTTGCTTATTGAATACATTTACATTTTGCTAACTTTATTCCAAAGTCAGTTGGTGTCCTTGAATTCGCAAAACAAAAAGCGTCACCACTCCGGCCCGGCAGCAAAGCAGGGAGCCCACAGGGCTCCGTGCATGAAGTGCTGTTGCTTACGCTGCACGCTCCCTAGCGGGGAGTACAGGAGCGGTTGAGCAGTCGCTGAATGCCAGTTGGCTGACCCCGGATTCGTTCATATTCAAAACTAGGCCCTAATGTGCACCTTGTGATGCTTTTTTGACATTCAGCATACCTTTTGCTTTTACACATCAGGACTTGAAGCTACTTTGGCGGTGATCGAGACCATCCTGTTGTACAACGCCGAGATCTGGGCGTTGACGGAATCGCTCGAACAGCAGGTCGATGCGGCGCACGCTGTCCTGCTGCGCGCCGCCATCAAGATCGGCAACGAGCGAGTCACCAATGCGGCACTCTATCGCCGCATCGGCCTGTCCCGTCCCAGCGAACTGTTGCGCCATCGGCGACTCCAGCTGGCAGGCCACATCATCTGAGCCGAGTCCTACTGCCCATAGCCGGTGCGGGAGGTGCTGCTGCTGATGCTGAAGGCACCCTACCGGCGAGGACAGGCGTGCACTCAGCGTTTTGTCGACTGCCTGCTGGCTGATGCTCCCCTCTGATACTCTACAACTACACTTGAGTAGTAGAATTCCTCTCTGATACTCTACAACTACACTTGAGTAGTAGAATTCCTCTCTGATACTCTACAACTACACTTGAGTAGTAGAATTCCTCTCTGATACTCTACAACTACACTTGAGTAGTAGAATTCCTTTATGATACTCTACAACTACACTTGAGTAGTAGAATTCCTTTATGATACTCTACAACTACACTTCAGTAGTAGAATTCCTTTATGATACTCTACAACTACACTTGAGTAGTACTTAGAATTCCACTCTGATACTCTACAACTACACTTGAGTAGTACTTAGAATTCCACTCAGATACTCTACGACTACACTTTAGCAGCAATGCGCCCTGGACACTGCCGGCGGGGTGGCCTATGTTCGCGCTCAGGTCCCGAAACGCGCCCTGTGACGTTGTCTTGCCTCTTATGACTCACTTGACTGGCTGACAACATATTTTGTTGTTGTTGGAAAATAAGACACTACACTTTAACTTTTCGCTGGCACATTGTCACAGTGAGTTTCCCCGATTGCTTTGCAAGCTTTTCCAGGTGAATTCTCAAAATCTGCAACTGGTATTTGTCGGGAAAAGTTAATTTTCTTACCGGAATTAGCCCAAACATGAATACGAGCTAGCATTTGTTTCTTATCAGATTTTTACCTGTAAATAGCAGAGGGCAGTGAGGTTTTTAATGCACAGATCTTCTTGCTCTGATCGTCACTCTAGCTGCATACAGCCATATAGGGAGAGAGAAGTAGCAGAAAATAGAATTGTAACAGCTGCTGACAAACACATCGAAATGCATGGCGTGTGGCCATTAGCTACTACCCACCTGTAAGATTCTGTATTATATAGAAGCTTTCTGGCTGGGCAGTAAGCTATACCTGTACAGAAACTGCTAGCTAGGTAGGTCTTGGTTGAATACCGTTAGCCTCGGGACACTGCATACACTGCTAAAGGCACTAGGCACACAGAACACCAGAGTTTTTTGCTCGTTTTTCTAAGCTCCAGGGCATGCAAACGAACTTCCGAGACGTCAGCAAGTATATCTCTATCTGTGGCATCGCTGCGGGCCTGTAAGGACTACGTTTTGTTCCATGGACGAATATTTGCCATGGTAACAAGCAAATCATGCTCTCAATGACATAGACAGATCATAGGACAGGGTCATAGACAGGTCAATAGACAGGAGATCAAAGACAGGTTCAGACGGGTAGAGACCAATGCTGATAATTCTGATGATGCTGCAAATCCCGAGAAGGCTGACAATTCTAAGAATGCAGAAAAGCTTAGATATAGCATAGTATTTTTACTCTCGTAAGCTAAATGAATTTCCGATCTTGAAAGAGCTCTCAGGTTTTGAAAATTTGAAAAGTTCTGTTGCTAAGATAGCCAAGACTTTTGTTGTTATTTAGCCTGTATGTTCGCGCAGAGCGCGTGCTCAATTGAAACCAAAGAACCAAAAACCATTAGTCACGTGTATTTATAGCAATGACGCTACTTTTTACCTCGTTTGACAGTTACAACAAAATAAGCTTTGACCAGAAAAAGGTTTAGAGAGGAAAAAATATACTGTTTATTTTTATTCGCTTTACTAACCGTGTGTGTTGAAATCCAGGTGATGTATCGAAGTTTACACGTTTCCCATATCTGTTCAGGAAAGGGGGAAATGAACTGACAGTAAAATAATAAACAGCCGAATAAAATATTTGACGATAGAGCAAATTGACAGAATAGAAAAGTGAGAGAAACTTTGATGCATTGACATTTTGAGTAACACTGGTGTTTATGCTTAGGTGAGTTTAATAATTTTTATACACTCCATTGACACAACAGAACGTTTTAATGTAAGCATTGTGACAGTTGTTTTGTGATATACTCGTATTCCATCGGCGACTCAAAAATGAATGAGCATATAAGGAGGTATATACGAGCGAAAAAAGAAGAGCAGGAAAAAAGAAGTTGCGAATAAAATAGCTATTTGATCAGTGAGAAGTGTAACGAATATGACGAATATATATTATTTGTTTCTCGTGTCAATTTCACGTAGCTTATCCAGTTCACTGACAGACCGTTCACTTTGACTTAATGGTGGTGTGTGCTGGCGACCTTGTTTTTGCCGCTGTTGTCCTCGAAAAACATAAAGTCGATAAGCAGCACAGCAGCGACAAGCGTTGCCTTTGTCTCCACGGCCATGTCCTGCGGCACCTCCAGCAGAAACGTGTCAGCATCGGTGAGTATCTCCTTGGCAAAGCCGGCCCACTCTTTGTGCAACCGTCCAACCTCGTGAGTCTCATCAGCAGACATCATACGGAAGGTGTATTTCTGTCCGGGACAGCGGCAGCCGCAATAGCACGGACCTTTTAGGTGCAGAACAACCATACCGTGTGAATCTCTAATGGTGAAGTTGGCGTTGCATGCGCTGCACTGCTGAAGCACAAATCCAACGATGTTGCCCTGTGGGGCCTCCACAGTGACGCTATCGCGACAGCAGCTGCAGCAACTGCAGCACTGACCGATAAAAAAGCACTTGTAGTCGCGAACTACTCGAATAACGTTGCGTCCGTTTGGATCCGTGATGTTAATAGTGAATGCACGATGCGCACCGCAGCACATGCGACCACAGAGACCTGTGCTTTCCTTTGCCCTCAGGAAAGTCACTCCAGCGCCGTCTTTAATCTCATACTCATTGTTCGTTTCGAAACCTGTCACAGCCTCAATGAGCTCAACTTTCTGCTTTACCTGAATTTTTTCAAGGGCAGCAAGGCGATCCATTGTAGGTTAATCTCACAGATATTCGGTACGGGATCGCAGCTTGGAAAGTACTGGATTAGGCGGAGCTAGCTGTAAAAATCAAATCTGTTAACCTGCTCTCTAGAACGCTTCTCTGCCTTGCCAGAGCTTATCCTAAAAGAGGAAAGACTGTGTAGAGGTGGGGCAGTACCGGTTTCCAATAACAACGCAGAGCTTCTGCTGAGAGCTTAGAAGGGAGAGAGAGAGAGAGCAAGAGATGGGGTTGGCTTTCGTGCATGGAATAAAATGGAATGAAGTGAACTAAAGCCGGGGACAGAAAACTAAAATGAACGCATTTGGAGTGCGTCGCCAATGCAAGTACTCTAGGTGACAGGAAAGGGAGACTCAAGCCTCTGCTATATAGGTGAAGAGTAGGTATCATCTGTACACCGCCTATTGTATTTGCTTTGCAGGGAAGAAAAATGTACTCATTTTTTGTATTTTCTGGGTTGCAATATAGTATGTCATAGGGTGTGTTCTTTCTTTTTTTTGCAGTAGCCATCTTTTCGCCTGACCGATCTATAACGAGTGCAGAGCGCAATTATTTATAACATGAAGGTTCAGCGCATAGTGAATGAGGGCATCGATCTGTATGTATAGCTGGTTCTTATGCTTAAATTTTTGCATGCTTGTAAATACGAGCTAACTTAGGTGCAACTTTTGTACGGTAATATGCGCAGTTTGTGTTCGCTTGAGAACAACTGCAGAAACACCAACTCTGATCTAGGTGTTTTTTAGTTTACTTCATGTAGCTTGTCTAGCCAGGGTATAATCTTTTTGTGGCTTTATTCGCGACTTTCTAACAACAGAATCACCTTTCCGGACCAATTGAAATACCTAGCTTTTAAAGTCTGAGACATTCCATCACAGAAAGACCACACACGTGTTCGCAATAACATGCACACGTACAGTACATACAAATTCCAAGGCTAGCTTTGTCTATTAAGTGCAATATTTGATTTGGATAAAGTATACATGTATTGCGTGCACATGTACGCAAATAAAATACAAGTATGTACCTTAGGTTTCCCAAAGCGTTTTATCCAGGCGCGACGTAAATGCAGTATACGCGAGTCTGCGAAAACTTTTGTGAACGTAATTACATATATTTACGTGTATAAAATGATAACGCGTGTATAAAATGAACGTGACAGCACATGTACAACAGTACATAAACAAGCAGTTATATGACGTCTTTGTGCATGGTTTGGTAAATTTATATTTCAATTTCAAACCTTGCACGTACATATATTTATGTACATTTACACGAAAAAAGCAAATTGCTTCACGTACGATTGTGATGTGAGAAAATACATAATAATTTCTCACAATGAATATACATATGCATGCAGTTCAATAAGTCCGTAATACGGAAAGGTTCTAAAAATAGGTCAGCTAGCCCTAAAATTTAAAACAGAATGGTCGAATTGATGTTCGAGCACTCAATGAGCCCGCCTAATAATGCGCCGTATTATTATTATACGAAGAAAAATGTCCTTAAAGTTCAATCAACAAATTATTTATTTTACACACAAATATTAACTCGAATATACGCACATATAAAAACAATACATAACAGACAGCATATATTACATGTGTATGCACGAAACGAAGTGATGCACGCAATAACCTGCTATAAGTAAATAAATTAAAATAAAAAGTTAAGTTAAACGAATTTTGCCTCTGATTCTAAGCGTAATTCTATAATACTTGACGGACATGACTGCGTTTCGATTGTTTAAATCACATAAAAATTTAAGTAAAAAATAACTGCTGCCGCAATTAGCGCACAATCGATCTTGCAACGAACACAGTCCGACTATTACCAGCTCTGCCCTTTAGGCCGTATAATAGATATTTATTGTGGATATATCTTCTAAATATAGTTAAAATATTTTCGGTAGGCCCTATTGCTGTATTCCCTTTTGGTGCCAAATATTTCTCGACTGCCGAAAAAAGCTAGGCCTATGCCAAAAAGTTTTAATTTTTTGTAAAAAAGTTTTTTTGGCAAACAAGCAGAAATGATTACAGTGTCTAATACTAATGCCTAATTACTAAAATACAAAAAGTTTTATAACTTTATTACTTCACTAATTTTCAAAAGTAGTGGCCTAGGCTAGGCCTAAGTCTAGGCCCTAATAAGATGTCAGATTTTTATTGAGGCAAAACTCCAAAAGAGATTTATTTTATAATTTTTGAATTAGTAATTAAATGGAATTAAAGACAAAAAATGGGCCTAGCTACTAAAAATTAATATTTAATATATAATTCTGTTACAGATAGGTTTTAAAAATTTATTATATCCTTATTTCATGAGCATGCTGTAAGATGATAAGGCCTAGGGCTAGGCCTAGCCCTAAGCATAGCCATATGCCTAGGCTAGGGGTCGTTCTCAAATTCTGGGAGGAGCGAAAATTTTAACAATTTTCGGAACATTTACTATTGTTACTGCCGTATTGAAAATAATAGGACACTTTCATCTGTGAATAAAGATATTTTTTGGGTTGAAATTTATGTTGCAAAAGTGTTTTAAGTTGTCTTGCGGTATTAGGCGATATTAGGTGATGAAAAAATTCAAATTCAATCACTTCACCGATGTCCTAATTTTTGACACTATGATGTCTGTAGCTAAAAAAAGTTGTTGTTGTGTTGAAAACTTGCTATATTACATTTAAAATGAAAGCTTATATAAATTTAATTTAAGATTTTTTTTAAAGCTTAATAAACTGCACTATAAATGATTTTATAGACGCTTAACTGTACGCCTAGCATTTCCGGTGGGATAGCCTCTTTGCGTCTCACAAAATGTATTTTTCAGCTGACGTCTAGAATGTGCGCTTAAAATGATACATTTTGATGCAGATAATTAGAAAAACATGTCTTATTATCTTTTTGTAAAAAATTGTTATGAAATAGAGCACTATTGTTGATAAAAATAATTAAAAGCAACCATGCATCGCAATAAACTCCTACTTTGAAGCACAAAATACATATCCTGTAACCACACTAGCATTCTCCATGGAGCACCTTTTGAGCTGAAATTTTACACAGATATCCAGTAAAGTAAACTGAGCAAATGATTTTTTTTGTTTTTGAAAATACTTCAATTTGGCTATGTATCAGTTAGTTCATTGGACATATTTATTATATTTTTATTAGAATCCTTGTAACCAAGCTACAGAGAAACATGTGCAAAACTGGACCTTGAAATTTGACCTGAATGATCAGCAAATGTGTATCTCGAAATGATTTTTTTTGTTTTCATCAAGTCATTCTATGCTAATTTTTTCTGAAGGGAAAGATACCATGTATTTAGAATCAATAGGGGAAGCATTTAGACTTATTCAGTAGTCATTAAAATTGCAACTATATTATTATAATATAGTAATAATATTATACATGTATTATATAGTAATATTAACTTCTAAGATGCCCTTATAAATTTAAGTAAAGACAACAGGCCTTAATTAATTAATCAGCATTTTGAAGAAACTGACCTTATACAGATGGGCCCCAAGCTAAGAAATGAATGTAGAGCTTATTTCGTGTAAGGTATAAAAATCAATTTATTATAATATTAAATACTCCTAATAAATTGGTTAAATTAGTTATTTACCTTGAATTAATTTAATTTAATAATTAAATATATAAATCTGTTTCACTTCTTACTGCATTTAAATAGAGTACCTCTTTACTATACTATAGAAGTATAGTAAAAGTATATGGTAAAAAAGTATAGTAAAAAATTTTCTTTGGTTTAATCCCAGCTTGCCTCAGTTTTTTAGTCTTAATACGAGCTATATAGTAAGTGTTGATTAATTTGCTCCATCACCTTTTGCCACGGAAACAGCACATGTCGGACATGCAACACTCTTCCTGATCCCTGGATTCAAGATGACTGCTTCTGCTTCTTCAATGCTTGAAAACTGAGCTCATGGAGCTTTAGGTTATGCTGTCAGAGTGCTGCTGCTGGTGCTGTGTGTGTATGTGTGTGTCTTCTGTGGGTAGGTTCCCTGTCCCTCAGTTTAGCCACTGTAGTGGGCTAACTGGAGGAATTGCCGTTGTCGGTGCTGCAGGTGGCACTGCATGGTAGTATTGACGCTGTCAGTGACGCTGGCAAAGGCTTGGACGAAGCTAGGTGCCGTCATTGTCAGGAGGACATGCGTGTGCTGCTTAGACCAGTGCGCACATTCGACTGGACTCGTATCTGGTGCAGTCTGGTGTATTCACTGAGATTGTGTGGATCTGCCTCCTCGCATCACCTCAACCAGGCTCAATTTCTTTTGTAGAATTTTCGTGCGCTGCTTAACTGCATCTTGTGCCTGCTGAGTGATGCCAAGAATTGTGCCACACAATAATTTGGCCCATAAACTACTCGTATATTATACATATGTATGCACAGCACACACACACGCAGTTCATTCACATTAAACGTACTAGTTAATGGAATTCTCATCTCATGAGCTCTAGTCTATGGACAAACCTGAAATTACTAGAATATCTAGACAGATCTAAACTTCTTTGAGCAGCGCGCTGCGCTGCGAGCAAATACATGTAGATTCCTTAGCACAACTAATTAATAGTGTAGTACAGTCTACAGCCTGAAGTAGCCTGTGTAAGATGCGGAGGGATGATTTTTGCATAGGAAGCCACTACGGTAAGGTTGATGGAACTATGGGGAGGTGAGAGATTCAAAGCGAGGGACGGAAGCCATGCATAGTTCGATCATAAGTTTGATTATTGCATGAGTCTGGGGATGCATTAACGAGAGGCAGACGAGAGCATAGAAATAAAGCGGGCTAAATATATATATCCACAAAATTACATGTACTAGCTAGTAATTTCAGAATGGTCAGCGACTCCTCCGATTTGTATCCGCGACCGCGTGCCCACAAATCCCCCGGCAGACCCTGTCGCAGTTGGTGGTTGTGCACAGAATACAATGTTAATTTTCGAGCTTCTCTGCAAAAAATGCGTGATGCACTCAAGATGCGTGCTATAGTCTACTTCTTTGATTGATGACTGGGTTTTGCCTTTTCGCTTGTGATCATCAAAAGCTTGGGCGTCATTGCTACTGGTGTTTCAGTGTGCGCATTATGTCTGGTTATCATATTATGTGCATGTGCAGTGTCTTTTACCTACATTTTTGTTTGTCTCTGTTTCCTGCATGCTCTTTCGCATTTTTACACCTCGCACATCCTCATTTTTCTCAATTAACAAGTGAAATCTTTTCTTAAAGACTAATTGCTATTTTAGTTAAGCTAGTAGGTTTTTGGTAATTAAATAATTCAATTTTGTCTATTTTCCAAAAAGTTTCAAAAAATGAATTAATTAAAATAAATTTGAATTATTTTAAGTTAATTGGAGTAAAATGTCTAATAAGTAACTATGATTTTTTATTTTAAGTACATGTAGCTTTGGTATAAGTATTAATGTAATGAGTACTTAAAGTAAAATCAAGCAAGTTATAGTTTTCAGAAATTATGCTACAAATAATCAAATATATACTAGTATCTGAATTCCTAGTTATTAAGGAACATGCAGTCGATATTAAATCCACAATGTGCTTTTTGGTGTTCAAGGATAGTTCCCTGACTTTTTCTATTATTAGTTAGATTTTATTATATTTAATGTAAAAATGAACAATTCTATTCAAGGTAAAAATGAACATTCTTTATTTGTCGAATCATCTTGCCTTTGAAAAGATACATAGTGAAAACTTGATTTTTAATTCAACCTTTCAAGACTTATTTAGACTTCTCAATTCAGTGATTAGTTAAACTGATCGAAGTTCTTTCGAGTGCATGCTATAATAATTTCGCACTTTTTCGCACACGATAATTTTAAATGTCTGGGATTTAGAGCAGAGTAACAAAATGCTGTGCTCAAAAACATTTCCTTTGTCAATTTCTTGTTCTTTTATTTTTGCAAAAGAAATTTAACTGCATATTTAAAATAAAAATGGAAGAAAATTTTATTTTCTCTTTAATATTTTTGTCGTTTATTTTCCGCAACAAAGAATAACAAATAGCCTTGATTTCTTCTCAATTTCAAGTTTTCTTGTGGTTTTAGTAGCAGCTTCTTACAGAAATTGTCAAAAGAATTTTTTTTGTACGATTATTGGTCGATGTATAAACTTTTTTTGCAATAACAAAAAGTTGTGACCTAGCTTTGAGAACGACCCCTAGGCCCTATAGCCATAGGCCTATCTTAAATTTTCCTAATATTATTCCTTATATTTATAGCCTTAGCCTATCTATATGATGCAATCTATATCCATGACCATATATAAATTTATAGCTAGCCTAATTGTGGTAAAGGTTTTTCTTCTATCTCTACAAATGATTCCACAGCTGTTACTAAAGTTGTAACAGGGCTTTTATCTCCTACTTTATCAATTTTAATCCCACTAAATGCCACCAAAGTTGAAACAGTGGTGTTCCTGTATGATACAAAATCCATGTATTGGTTTCCCGACAGACATTCAGACAGACATTCAGAAATCGTTCAGTAAATGTTTAACAAAATTGTCTATTTATTACGCAAGATACTGTGAATTTATAGAAACTTTTACGCATGTCTCTGCTTTAAAAAGACACCTCAGACACACACAAAGACGCTTCACGGGCTGAGATGTTCCCTAGCAACTGTTGTTACGACGTTTCCCAATATACCGAATACTGTATATAGTAGTTTTTTGAGAAGCCGCTACATTGTCCCACTTTGGTCTTTCTGCATGAAATTTGCACAGCTGTTTTACGCATGTCTCTGCTTTAAAAAGACACCTCAGACACACACAAAGACACTTCACAAGCTGAGATATTCCCTAGCAACTGTTGTTACGACGTTTCCCAATATACCGAATACTGTATATAGTAGTTTTTTGAGAAGCCGCTACATCGTCCCACTTTGGTCTTTCTGCATGAAATTTGCACAGCTGTTTTACGCATGTCTCTGCTTTAAAAAGACACCTCAGACACACACAAAGACGCTTCACAAGCTGAGATATTCCCTAGCAACTGTTGTTACGACATTTCCCAATATACCGAATACTGTATATAGTAGTTTTTTGAGAAGCCGCTACATCGTCCCACTTTGGTCTTTCTGCATGAAATTTGCACAGCTGTTTTACGCATGTCTCTGCTTTAAAAAGACACCTCAGACACACACAAAGACGCTTCACAAGCTGAGATATTCCCTAGCAACTGTTTTTACGACATTTTGATGAGGATGCACTTTTTCCCAAATCCCGCGCTAGCACATGGGCTCTAAACTTACTAGCCTACTGACAGCAGGCTAAGGGAATTTTTATTCTCTTTTATCTTTTATCGAGATAGCAAATTTGTCGAACGACTACCAGAATAAAGTAAGACCTGACTCTCAAAATGGCAAAGAAAGTTTGCGACTAAATTATGACTGGAAAGTATCAGGTATCACTTTAAGAAATTGATCCGCCTACCGCAGAAGCAAATGAGTCTCAAACCGATTCGCAATTGACAACTCCGACAAGGGTAAGCGAAATCGCCCACCGAACAACTGCAGAACATGCAAACGCCAAAGACAGGCGCCAAACGTCGGAAAAGTGATCACTTTGCTAAACAGTGCACATTAGTAAAATCAAACAGAATTAATGTTATCGACTCAGACGATGGGGTAATCCCGTCAGCAACTGAGAATCAAACTACAGAAAATAAGCATCAAAACATTTTGTGCAACGAAACATAAAACACCCCATAAATATCACGTCAGACTTGATCCGCGATAACTGAATTGTCCCTTTCTTTATTCAACACAGTCAGCATTTTATGCCTCAAGTCTGGCGCAATCGGAGCAAACATTTGCCGTGCTTTTCCAGCTGTTCCAACAGATTTTGTGGTACCAAAAGAGGCAGGAGGGGCATTCAATCTAAAATGATGCAGAAAAGGTCTTGCAAGCTGGTTGAATCCCTTACTGTTGTACATGTACATGTAAAATGCATGGGTATTTTACATCGCATTAATTTACCCATTCGATTCGCTTCCTTCGGCCAGCGGGCTCCTCCAAGCCACAGAACCTGCAAATGGGTTGCTCAGTTTCTTCCATGAAATTAATCACAGTATTTTTAATGTGCTGGCAAGCGGCGCTCAATTTCTGCGCAGTGAATGCAGACAACACAGTGCACTTATCAAGAAACAAATTGCGGCCAAATAAGCAGGTCAGAACGCCACATGAAAACGTATCTTTTTGCTGGGTGCACATTCTTACTACACTTCTAAACTTTCTACCCCTAAGGTGCTCCATCTGCTCAGGGAGAAACGTAGAAGCAGCTGAAGAAGCAAGGAGCTCACTAAAATTAGAAAATGGCACGTAAGTTCAGTTAATATGCCTTGCAAATTTCAAAGCCCCCCTTCTCGTGTACATTTTACCTACTTCAATTTGGCAGTATAGTTCAATGCCAGTTGCTTTCTTCTGTCACTCTGACGTATGGAGTCCAGATAGTGCACTGTAAGATCGTCGAAGAAGACAGCCAAAAGCCAAAAATGGCTTTGCGTAAGCATCGGGACCAGAATTTTCTTCACTGTCTAAAATTTTTTATAATTAATTCTTCAGAATTATAGAATTGTTGCAGGATTGTTCCACCTCTGCATGTGGATATCAACTATACTCGTAGCAATGGTCAATGGTGAAACCAACATCAGATTAAAAGTTAAAATTTCACATTATGCTTACTGCTCGACCAAGGAAATAGTTCCGAAGAGATTCAATGTGCTGAGAGCCTTTGCTACCACCGTCTAGCAAGGAAAGAAAATCGCTCTGCTGCATAGCAACTCCATCTGCTCCGCTAGCAATTGCAGCCAAGTAGCCGTACACAACCTGATAATATTTTTAATACCTTCTACACATTAAATTACGTACATACCGTAATGCTATGACGCAAAGCACTTCCTACAAATTTCTTACCGCATAGTCCAGCCAGTTCGTACCATTGAGTGACGCTAATTGCTCTTCTGAAATTGGCGTTCCTCTTACATCTCGTAGAGCCAAAATTTTTGAGCTGGGCGGTTGCTGAGAGTCGCGTGGCAGTTGCTGAGAGTCGCATGGCGGTTGCTGAGAGTCGCGTGGCAGTTGCTGAGAGTCGCGTGGCGGTTGCTGAGAGTCGCGTGGCAGTTGCTGAGAGTCGCGTGGCTGTTGCTGAGAGTCGCGTGGCGGTTGCTGAGAGTTGCGTGGCGGTTGCTGAGACTCGCGTGGCGGTTGCTGAGAGTCGCGTGGCGGTTGCTGAGACTCGCGTGGCGGTTGCTGAGAGTCGCGTGGCAGTTGCTGAGAGTCGCGTGGCGGTTGCTGAGAGTCGCGTGGCGGTTGCTGAGAGTCGCGTGGCGGTTGCTGAGACTCGCGTGGCGGTTGCTGAGAGTCGCGTGGCAGTTGCTGAGAGTCGAGTGGCAATTTTGGAAACTCACAGGGGGGAGGCTGTGACTTTGTTCGTGGTGTCTGCCTATTGTTTGAGTATCTACATCGTTTTTTGCCCCAGCTTTCTTCAGCCCCATCAGCTGTCTCCGCCGCGGCCTTCCTTTTTCGTTGGCAAAATCGTGGTGGAGCAACTTGCTGAAGTAATTTCGCCTCCTTTATCCTTTCATGACAGAAACTTGCGGTTAATTTCGAGAACTCTGCGACAGAGACGGGTAGCTGAAATTTGGATTTTATTCTCTTAAACCAGCTCTCAATGTGAGCATTTGAAAAAGGAGACTTCACGCGGCTTTCCAAGAATTCATGGTTCTAGACGCAGGCAGCCCATAAGGGAAAGTAGGAGAGGTATCGGATGACAAACATTTCGACTATTTCCGGTGAATGCAATTCGTTATCGATAGCAACTTCCTCCACTTCCACAGTGCTATTAGCGATTGATGTCCTCCATGCATTAAAGTACTCATAAAAGGGCGATCGTTTGTATAATGAACTATTCGTTTCGTCCTCATTAGTACTGTCATTGTCTTCGTGATCTCCTTCCTCTGACTGTCCGTCTGACTCTGAGTTGGTCCCTTGCTCATCATCTTTGCTGTTATAGGGTTTGGACATTATACGCTGGCATACTTTCGTAGACTTTGTCAAAAAAATGTTCATTGCATCCCGAATTGTTGACTTAACTTCTTCTACAACCTTAATAGTCATAACTCTGTAGAAGTATCTCAAAAAAGTGTCCCTGATTCGCTTTGAATACTTCTTCTGCTTTAGATACCGGCTTACTGAATGCATTAGATGATTTGTACAGAGCATTACCCCGTAACTGTGACAGAAGTGTTGGCTTTTTCGGAAATAGTAATATTGCATATTTAAATACGTCTCCAAATCGCATTGGTGGAATTCAAAGCAGCTATGTATCAGTGCCCAGGAAAAGTCTGTCACCTATAGGATTGGTACGTAGGCTTGCCTAAACCGTGACATCATGTTGACGATATGATGGCGCAGAACACGCAAGAAATGTGCTATTGATGCGACAGAATGTCCGTTTGTAATGCAGTCTGCTATTGAGACAGATTTCACGCGGTTGGTAGCTGTTGTTACAATAGAGTACAGGAATACGCGTCCGATATAATCCGCTTTTTTAATTATCGATCCGGTGGCGTTAATATGAAGAACATTAAGCTCATTTTCTTGTATTAGGTCAATTAAATATTGCAGTTGGTAACCAGAGTACAAAACGACACGCAGCGGATCTATTAAAAATTTAATAGAAAAAATTACATGTATGCATGTAATTACGTGCACAACATGCATCAAAAATGAGCAGAGCAATAAGCATGAATAAAGCACAAATTTATGTGGTTGCACAAAAATGGCGCACTGGTAGTCAGACACAAAGCCTGCGGAAAATCAGCCTTCAAAAATTTTTCCGTAGTTCGTGAGTGCCGAGTCCTTCTTCTCGCACTACAGTGGTCCTTGCCTATATAGCCATTCGTAGACGTCAGTCTCTCACAAAGCCAAAAAAAATTCTTACTTCTTCCTTGGTAGGGAAACTCATTGAGATGGTGACCAGGAACAAAGCCAAAATGCATATTGACAACCTCATGCCGAAAAAAAACTGTCAGATGAATTAAGTACCAAAATATGCTAGTGCTTATTGTACTCTTGCCAATATAAGATAGAGATATTGTAGTCAGCAGAGACAATTCATCCATATTGTCAAAATGAGCTTGTTAGTGAGAAAGATTATATACCAAAACAGGGTGCAGGCATATTCTGTGTTAGGCCTCTTGCGTAATGTACATGGCAAAATGACAACGAATGTACATAAAGAAAAACTGCCTCCTATACAGTGTTAATATTGCTGATAGATCTGCCTAAAGTAAAGTGCTTCAGATCGGTAGAAGGCAAATACAAGTATAACGTACATTCCATGCCGGTGTCCAAATGCAAGTTAGATATGAGCATGCCTTCAGGCAACCGTTGCTAGGGAATATCTCAGCTTGTGAAGTGTCTTTGTGTGTGTCTGAGGTGTTTTTTTAAAGCAGAGACATGCCTAAAACAGCTGTGCAAATTTCATGCAGAAAGACCAAAGTGGGACGATGTAGTGGCTTCTCAAAAAACTACTATATACAGTATTCGGTATATTGGGAAACGTCGTAACAACAGTTGCTAGGGAATATCTCAGCTTGTGAAGCGTCTTTGTGTGTGTCTGAGGTGTCTTTTTAAAGCAGAGACATGCGTAAAACAGCTGTGCAAATTTCATGCAGAAAGACCAAAGTGGGACAATGTAGTGGCTTCTCAAAAAACTACTATATACAGTATTCGGTATATTGGGAAACGTCGTAACAACAGTTGCTAGGGAATATCTCAGCTTGTGAAGCGTCTTTGTGTGTGTCTGAGGTGTCTTTTTAAAGCAGAGATATGCGTAAAACAGCTGTGCAAATTTCATGCAGAAAGACCAAAGTGGGACGATGTAGCGGCTTCTCAAAAAACTACTATATACTGTATTCAGTATATTGGGAAACGTCGTAACAACAGTTGCTAGGGAATATCTCAGCTTGTGAAGCGTCTTTGTGTGTGTCTGAGGTGTCTTTTTAAAGCAGAGACATGCGTAAAACAGCTGTGCAAATTTCATGCAGAAAGACCAAAGTGGGACGATGTAGCGGCTTCTCAAAAAACTACTATATACAGTATTCGGTATATTGGGAAACGTCGTAACAACAGTTGCTAGGGAATATCTCAGCTTGTGAAGCGTCTTTGTGTGTGTCTGAGGTGTCTTTTTAAAGCAGAGACATGCGTAAAACAGCTGTGCAAATTTCATGCAGAAAGACCAAAGTGGGACGATGTAGCGGCTTCTCAAAAAACTACTATATACAGTATTCGGTATATTGGGAAATGTCGTAACAACAGTTGCTAGGGAATATCTCAGCTTGTGAAGCGTCTTTGTGTGTGTCTGAGGTGTCTTTTTAAAGCAGAGACATGCGTAAAAGTTTCTATAAATTCACAGTATCTTGCGTAATAAATAGACAATTTTGTTAAACATTTAATGAACGATTTCTGAATGTCTGTCTGAATGTCTGTCGGGAAACCAATACATCAAAATCCCATTGTTATGCCACCAAAGTTGTCGTGGGGGTTACTTCCTTCTTAATAATATCCCACCTTGTGTTACCAAGCTGTTACAGGCATGTTTTCTCTTACTGAAATTATCCCACCGTTATGTCACCAAGCTGTGCTAGGGCTAACTTCTTATACTAATCTTTAAGTATTCTTGTTAAGTTGGTAGCTGCCACCAGGATTATCCTATTAATAAATTATGTTTATCAATCTTAGAATAATCCAAGAAACATTTCTTAGAATTGATCTGAGTATATATCTTAGTATTTAGTCTGAGTATTTATCTAAGTATATTGTTCTTAGAATATTATTTAGCCCTTATAATTGTTATTGTTCTCCTATTATTCCAGTAGCATTTACTATTGTTCTAGTAGCATTTATTATTATTCTGGCCTGAGTAGTCTATTGGCTATACTGGTATATGTATTTCATGTACTTTGCAAGTCCTTGGGCGTTACCAAAATCAGAAGGTCATAGCCTCCGGTTATTTTTGGGTGCCAAGCAATTTGACTGCCGACAAAATGACTGTGAACAAAATGACTGCGGACAAAATGACTGCCGACAATTTGACTGCCGACAAAATGACTGCTGACAAAATGACTGCCGACAATTTGACTGCCGACAAAATGACTGCCAACAAAATTACTGCAGAAATTTGACTGCCGACAATATGACTGCGGCAATTTGACTGCCAACAAAATGACTGCAGCAATTTGACTGCCAGCAAAATGACTGCAGCAATTTGACTGCCGAGCAATTTGACTGCCAGCTAAATGACTGCCGGAAAAATGATGCTCCTAAAGTTTAGCACTCTGTCAACCCTTTTAAGTCTATGCATATAGTGAAATATTGTATTTACGAGCTAGAATGATGCAGAACAGAACACATAACTTTTATACAACAAGCTGTAACAGCTGTTGAAACCCGCGGATTTTGAACAGTGGGAAATGGGAATTCCAAATTTTGCATATATTCTAAAATCTGAAGTTAAACTCAAGCAAAAACTTTTATTATTAGAGTTAAACATAACATAGATTACATTCGTGTAAAAGTAGGATTGGAGGCAAACTATTGATATTGTTGGCTGGGGTGCAGCGCAGAATGTCAGAAAAACTCTGGCCTTTACTTCTGCCTCTCGATCCCTATGTTCCTTGCATCCTTTGAACCTTCTATCTTCTCTTCTGTTTTCTCACTTCTCTTTTGTCTCTTCTCTCTTGTCTCTGCTCTCTCATTTCCCCTCTCTCATCTGTTATCTTTATTCTCTTATACTGGTATGTTCTCTCACCTCTCTCCTCTGTACTCTTCTCTTTCCCCTCTTTTGACTCCTCTCTTTCCTTAGTCCTCTTCTGTTCCTTCTTCTATACTCTCTCCCCTTTATTCACTTCTCTCGTCTCTCTGTACTCTGCTCTCTCCGCCTTCATCTCTCATCTCTCTCTCTTTTGCATAACAAGAATGCGCCTAGCAAGTTTTTCAAATTCATTTGTCAATATAAAGCTGTGCACAACTAGGCTAGGCTTTTGGTTTTGGTATTTGTTTGGGGTTTGGAGTCAAATAATAAAAGGAGAGGGTGATCAGTGGAGCCCACAAGTTTAGGTGGCAAGCAAACTCATAAAACTCCATTGAGAGAGAGAGAGATAGAGAGAGAGAGGCAAACATTGAGGGACTGGGGGAGAGAAGAGGAGGAGTGGCCTCTTGTTTTCTATATTGTCAGTAGTCATTTTGCTGGCAGTCAAATTGCCGCAGTCATATTGTCGGCAGTCAAATTGCCGCAGTCATATTGTTGGCAATCAAATTTCCGCAGTCATTTTGTCGGCAGTCATTTTGTTGGCAGTCATTTTGTTGGCAGTCATTTTGTCAGCAGTCATTTTGTCGGCAGTCAAATTGTCGGCAGTCATTTTGTCCGCAGTCATTTTGTTCGCAGTCATTTTGTCGGCAGTCAAATTGCTCGGCAGTCAAATTGTCCGCAGTCAAATTGACCGCAGTCAAATTGTGGCAGTCAATTGTCGTAGACCCATTATTTTTATATGTATCACTTCAGATCTACTTCGTAATTCTCTTACTACTCAATATTTTCCTTCTCAGTAGTCTATATGGTACACACTTCTGTCTACTTCACTCCCCTATTGGAATAAGTTTCAAAAACCCGCGGACGCGCGACACAGGTGCCAAAATTGTGCCCTCAAAAGTGCAACGCGACACCAAATTTTATTGACTGGGGGGGGGGGCGGCAACGCGCGACACAACACCGATGTCTGTTGACCGAATGACTGGGAGGGGGGGAAGGACGCCACAGCAGCCACGTTGCAATTGATAATTCTCGTTCTGCTGTTCACTCCCGACACCAAGACCATGGAGCAAGGGACAAGAGTATTCCTTTCAATTTTGCGGAAAAAGAA
This sequence comes from Macrostomum lignano, assembly GCA_002269645.1. Lineage (NCBI taxonomy): Eukaryota > Metazoa > Platyhelminthes > Macrostomidae > Macrostomum > Macrostomum lignano. The sequence goes on from NIVC01003205.1 coordinate 85,227, forward strand.
ATGAAATTTAAAAACAATAAACAGTAAAACAACAAAGGTACAACAGTTAGAAAAACAGCGCATGCATTGTAACTAACAAGTAACATTTCTAAAAATTATATTTGAAGTATTAGTTATTTTACCGTCAAAATAAAAAAGAACAATTCAAGAATTAGTTTTTATCAAACATGTTTGAAACATTTAAATACTGAGAAACAACCGTGAACATATTATTACAATGAAACACAGTTTGCGAGGTTTTGGCTACAGATCTAGGCCGCAACGCGACACATGACGACACCAGCCGCCAAGTTGCCACACTTTTGCGTCTTGTGTCGTGTCGCGCGACATGACGCATGATGATACCAGGTTTCCACAGTGTCGCGCGACGCTACACACCACTTGAGACCACTGTTGCGCGACGCGACACCAGGAGAATCCAAAAATGCGATGGACAGTAGTCTGGGTTTTGTCAACTTATTCCAATATGGCTTCACTCTTATTTCAACAAATAAAAAACTCGGAAAACATCTTTCAATATTTACTTGAAACACTTCTTAACTATATTACTGTTTAAACTGCAAAAACAAATTGTGAAACGAGACCAAACAGGTTGCTCTTCTCTCAGCAAAATTCGCTTCTATTTATACCAATTTTTAGGTCTAGTTTTAACAAAAAATAAATTGTGAAAATATTTTGGAAAACGTGAATAATAAAACAAAATGTCATTCTTAGTTTTAGCACAAGTTTAAAATGCGTACTAGCAATTGAATTTTTTACATAAAATGAGAAGGGCCTTCCTCATAATGTTATAGTAATAAATTTCTATAAATAATAAATTTGTCAACTTAAGTTTAGTATAAAAAAGTATAGCAACGTAATTCTTAAAACTAGTATGCCATTGAAATTGAGTGAAAGCTACTGTAAATTAATTATTTTAAATAAATTAAATTAAATTAAATTTTAAATTATAGATTTGTTAACCTAAATTTTTCTTATGGAAATGCTGTGCTTTTTTGCTGGGTTTTTAATGCTTTTTTGATTCACCTTTGTGAAATGTATGATGTACAAAACCTAATTAATCAAAAATCAAAATTTCAATAATAAAAAATTGAAATTGAATATATTCGAGTATAAAAACTTAAATCTGCACTTTTTAATAGTGGACTTTGTGGGTGCTCAGATCATTGGCACAAATTGGAGCTTACTTAATTGAATACTTGTTTAGCAAATCATGTAATCACAAATGTATTACAAATCATGAATCAAACAACATGCAGTTGACAAATTTTACCTGTTGACAAATTTACTAGTTGACGAATATACTACAGTTGACAGCAGTTGACGAGTCTACCAGCACCTATAGCCTATAGGCTATATGCTAGGCCTAGGCCTATTAGCCAATAATATATAGCAAAATATTATTAACATTGCTTTAGGACTTTCACTGACATTGCTAGCTATTATTATTACAAGCTATAGCAATATATCTATGATTATATATAAATAATATTCTATAGGCCCTCTATAAATTGCAATAAATATTTATAACAATCAATGTCTATCAACTTAAATGCTTTATGGACTTTTATTTCTTTTCTTTTTTATCTCTCCTTTTTTCTTACTTATTTCTAGTGTTCTGTCATAAGGAGGGTCCATGTACCGTAGCCATAGCCATAAGCAAGACTAAGCAAAACTACGGCTTACTCCAATTCTCCATAATCCGTAGCCATAGGGACCCCGAAATTACCATATTCCCGTAGTTCCCATAGCCATAGTTTTAACAAAAAGTCTAAAAAACAAAATATTTGAATAAAGAAGATAACCTAGTGCTTAAACAACTGCAAATTAAATTAGAAAATAAAAGAAACACTTAATTGTCTTTAAGATTATATTTTGTCTTTTTTCAGAGCAACAATGCTTAATCGTTATTGAAAGTACTAATGCTAAAAATTTTACACATTAATAAAAATTAGAGTTTGCTAGTGTTTTATTGTATATTTTATAAGTTTCTAGGTTGATAATACAGTTTACTAAAAGTATCTTTGTTTTACTCTACATGTTTCTAATATTTTTTTCAATTTTTAACATTAATAACTATGGCTACGGGAATCTACGGAAAGTGACAGCAACTACCATATTTCCATAGTCGTAGCCGTAAGAGCAGCTAGCTACCGTAGGCGTATCCGTAGCTGCCATAGGCACCTATTTTACTGTATTTTCTGTAGGATCCTGTAGCCATAGCTATGGCTACAGCAGAACACTAGCATTATCATTATCACCTGTTTTTTGTGCTAATATGTCAAATTGAATTGCCAATATATTTTTGTTTTCTACTCTGTTTAGCCACTATCTGTGCTTAAATTTTCTGTGCCAGTGTGGTGAGCTAGATTTTCTATGCCACATTAGAGTCTAGTAGGGCTTTCTCTATAATAATCATAATGATGCCACCAGCTATGGTAGGGCTACTTCTTCAAATTCCTACCCTGTAAATTTCCTAAAGCTGCTGCCAAATTTGTAACAGTACTGATTTCTCTTTTATCTAATTTATTCCACTGCTGACACCAAAGTTGTTCTAATAGTCCCTATAATTCTTGTACTTTTACAGATATTTGTACTTCTAGTAGCATATATCTACTGGTAGCGCATGTAAAAATCTACTGGTAGCATATGTATATATACTGTACTTCTGTACTACTGTACTGTACTCAGACTCTGAGTCTTGACTATTCTACCCTATGGTAGGATTTCTACCTTCTAAGGGTGATTTCTCAGATTTTAAATCTAGATGTCTCATTCTCTAAGAACAGATTGAATTCTCCCAATCTTGGGGCTATTCCTAAGTCACTATCTACTACTCAAAATAAGTAACATGAGAGCAAATACAAGCCCTGAGGCTGGTTGACTTTCTTTTCCAAATATAATAACTGGAGAGATGCTTTGCAAGCTATGATTATAAGAACAGTTATTGTTCAATCAAACATGAAAATGAGGATGATTTATTTGACTAGGCTCTCAGATGGCCCCTATTTATAGTAAAATTTCTCCTTACTATTTTAAACAAAAAAACAAATATAAAATATACAAAAAATACAAAATTTTTCTAATATTTGTATAGTATAACAAACAATAGAGTTTTGAATTTTTAAATTTATAAGAAAGTCTATTAAAAATGAAGCCTATTACAAGAGCTTAAATTTAAAACTGCACTTGACAGTCTTTGCCAAAAGGGCTAATAAATCCAATAATGTTTTATATGTAGAAAAATTATCTGCTTATCAAAATAGACAAAAATATGTTTTCTGGCCAATAGTTTTTTTAATGATTTTTGAAGACTAAATTAATTCTCTTTATAGTAAGAATTATTTTTAAATTATCAAACAATTTCTTATTATCATGGCTTTTTTATAAGCTTAGAACTATTGAAATTTTCCTTTTTGCTTTCACACTTTTCATTTTTCTGCCATTGTATATGATAAAAGACAATTTACTGATTAAAGAAATCCATTTTTTCTTATATAGTAATTTTAAAGGAATACATTAAAGTAAAATTAAATGATATGCATTGTTTCTTCATATTAGTATTTAGATAAAAATAAATTGTAGATAAAAAACAAATGTTTAGATTTTTGTTTTGGAAATAAAAGTAGTTTATAGTTTAATGTTAAATATCATAACTGTCTTCTTCCTCATTCATTTCGCATGTTATATGAGACCTGTTCTCTGCAAATCTGTGCTAGCAATTTTTGAAAGTCTTTTGCTTGTCTTACTTATCCAGGCTGCAGAATCTGGACAAAAACAGCTTACTGGCACTCTGCCAGAAGCTTCTGAGAATGAGCCTGGATTGATTAAACACGAGCCTCTGGAGCCCGCAGGCCCAGCTGTGATATCTCTAATTCACTCTGACGAATCCCAGGAGATGATGTTGTCCGCCTCACGAATGCACGCCTGCGCAACCTGTAACCTGCGCTTCAGCACTGCCTCTTCTCTCAAGTGCCACGAAAAAGTGCATGTGGAAAAAGAGACCATTGTCTGTGTGTTCTGTGGACTGGTGTTGAATGCCATGTCGCAGTTGAATTTGCACATGCTCAATGAGCATCGCGATGTGAGTACGAAGGAGGAGCATGGAAGCCAGCACCATTGCGAGGAATGCGACCGCTACTTTGCAACTGCCCGCAGCTTGCGGCATCACCAGCAGATCCGCCACCTCAAGGAGGGGCTAATCCAATGCGATGTGTCTGGCTGTGATGCCAAGTGAGTAGCTGGATTTATATAAATTACTCTTAGATAAGTAGATTGTCCTTAAAATTGACTCAACCAATCTTGTGCTTCTAATTGTTGGCTTTTTCGAATGGGTTAGTTATTAAAATGACCCAATATGCCTAGACGAGTCTTCCGAGACGAATAGTCGCGCTTAAAGTGACAAGTGCAACTGTCCTCCATATTTCAGATTCAACACTAACTCCTGCTTGCGCAAGCACATCCAGCGAGTGCATCTCAAGCTACGGCCGCATGCATGTCCGATCTGTTCAAAGCGATTCAACGATACCAATGCTCTCACGGGTCATATGCGGGTGCATAGTGGTGAAAGACCGCACGAGTGCCCGGTTTGTAACAAACGATTCTCGGAGTCCACCACCTTAAAGAAGCACAAGCTGACGCACACCGGAGAGAAGCCGTATCAGTGCACCGTATGCTCCAAGCGCTTTGGCCAAATCGGCCACCTGCAGACGCACAAGAAAATCCACACCAACACGAAGGAGTTCAAATGCGATCAATGCGACCAGTACTTCCGCACTGGATCCGCTAGGCGTATGCACGCTCTACGGGCGCATTCAACTGAACGACCATTTAGATGCGACTTCTGTGACAAAGGCTTCGTATCTGCGTGCAAGCTGCGCGAGCACAGGCAGAGGCATATTGCCAAGCTGGGCGCCAATCCTTCGTCATCAAGCTCCTCAGTTTGAGCACTCCCGCTCTGCGTAGTGTTGGGTTTACTTTAAGAGCCTCTCCTGCGGGTGTTAATTCCCCCGTATTTTCCGTAATATAAATTCCCGTTTTATTTGACTTTTTATTGCTTATTTGCTTAAAGATAGCACGTAATACAGTTTAGCAAATCTTGCTTGTATTCAGAGTACAATTAGCATTAAACTAGTAAAATTGATGGAATTTTCTTAATACATTACTTCTTACTGACGCGTTCTTTGCTTGTACGTTTATGCTCGTATGCCTTCCTATTAAATCTTGACCTTTTCCTATCATTAGCTAGCTCAGTTTTATAATACGTAATTTGTTTAATCTTACATGCGCTCGTTTCGTTTGAACCTTGTAAGACATTTATACATGCTTATTGAAGACAAACTGCAATTATGCTTTAATTGTTAGAGGCTCAACCAGAGTAGCTATGCCCCTGAACTTTTGGGATAATGAGCTGTGCATCTGCAGACACTGTTAAATGCTTTCGCTGGTTGTGGCGACCGTGTATGCTTTGATTGCTGTAATCATGGTGAAAGCCAGTTTCCCAAGTCTCCATGAGCACTAGCTTGGACCAGCGATTCTGTGAGGAATGCAGGCAGTAAGGTTTCCCAAGTCTCCATGAGCACTAGCTTGGACCAGCGATTCTGTGAGGAATGCAGGCAGTAAGGTTTCCCAAGTCTCCATGAGCACTAGCTTGGACCAGCGATTCTGTGAGGAATGCAGGCAGTAAGGTTTCCCAAGTCTCCATGAGCACTAGCTTGGACCAGTGTGAGGAATGCAGGCAGTAAGGTTTCCCAAGTCTCCATGAGCACTAGCTTGGACCAGTGTGAGGAATGCAGGCAGTAAGGTTTCCCAAGTCTCCATGAGCACTAGCTTGGACCAGTGTGAGGAATGCAGGCAGTAAGGTTTCCCAAGTCTCCATGAGCACTAGCTTGGACCAGCGATTCTGTGAGGAATGCAGGCAGTAAGGTTTCCCAAGTCTCCATGAGCACTAGCTTGGACCAGCGATTCTGTGAGGAATGCAGGCAGTAAGGTTTCCCAAGTCTCCATGAGCACTAGCTTGGACCAGTGTGAGGAATGCAGGCAGTAAGGTTTCCCAAGTCTCCATGAGCACTAGCTTGGACCAGTGTGAGGAATGCAGGCAGTAAGGTTTCCCAAGTCTCCATGAGCACTAGCTTGGACCAGCGATTCTGTGAGGAATGCAGGCAGTAAGGTTTCCCAAGTCTCCATGAGCACTAGCTTGGACCAGCGATTCTGTGAGGAATGCAGGCAGTAAGGTTTCCCAAGTCTCCATGAGCACTAGCTTGGACCAGCGATTCTGTGAGGAATGCAGGCAGTAAGGTTTCCCAAGTCTCCATGAGCACTAGCTTGGACCAGCGATTCTGTGAGGAATGCAGGCAGTAAGGTTTCCCAAGTCTCCATGAGCACTAGCTTGGACCAGCGATTCTGTGAGGAATGCAGGCAGTAAGGTTTCCCAAGTCTCCATGAGCACTAGCTTGGACCAGCGATTCTGTGAGGAATGCAGGCAGTAAGGTTTCCCAAGTCCATGAGCATTAGTTTAGGGCTTGTTGAAGGCTATGACTATGTATGCGATTCATGTAGCCTACTCCAGTGCAGTGAATGTTGAAAGCCATGTTCCGCCGCACCCATTGCCGTCAGTATGCGCAACACTAACACGGTACAAGCTCATTAGAAATATTTGAATACTTAATATTAGGTATACTTATTTAGATATTTAGATTTGATTGCGAAATTCTCAATAACTCGTTTTTATAGTGGCTAAATCGATTACTGTACTACGAGTTATACATTTTAAGTGCTTTATTATTACTCTTTAATATTTAAATTAGTTTCTCTAACAAATGCTGCAAATCGTTTTGCACTGTTAATCAGACGAGCTCTTGTCTCGTTTATCCGATTCAAACTTGCCTCATTTGCTCCTGTTCCTGCACTGCTATCCTTTGTTTGAGTCGATTGCGAGCACTGGGAGAAAATAATGTGATGCTGTCTTTGAGTGTGCCAATAAACGAGTGCAGAAAAGTTTCCGTCTTGTCTAATTTTCATTTCAATGAATATTGAATTCCATTTTCACATTACTTTTAGGCTTTAGCAAATTCTCTGCGTCGAACCGGCACTAAGTAAACTTCATCTAGCAACTTAAATAAGTTTTTGCTTTTAGTACAGCAGGTCTATAATTATTTACAGAAAATTCACTGAGAAAATTAGTCGAATATACAAAAGATGAAGCTACTTAGTGAGTAGTAGAATATGTGGTGTTTTAACCATATGTTAAGTAGTATAGGTAACCTATAACAATATTTCAAATGTTGAAAATTTCACGCTCAATGTCCGTTTTTACAGCTCGCAGCCCCGATAAGATGCCGCTCGCCAAGGACCTTCTGCACCCATCGCTCACCCAGGAGAAAAGAAAGCACAAAAAGAAGCGCTTGGTTCAGTCGCCCAACTCGTGCTTTATGGACGTAAAGTGTCCAGGTGAGACTCGCTTAGCAATTTTATTTGAACCTCGTTGTTTTACAGTATTACTAGTGTGCACTGTATATTCAACGACATGCCTACCAGACGGTTTGATAAAGTGCGAAGAGAATGTACACTTATAATTTTTAGCTTATAGAAATTTGCTTATTCAACGGCCAACGCTTGTCTCACTCACTGCAGGCTGTCTGAAGATCACCACCGTGTTCTCCCACGCCCAGACTGTCGTTGTCTGCGCCGGCTGCAGCACCGTGCTGTGCCAGCCCACCGGCGGAAAGGCTCGCCTAACGAGGGCTGCTCCTTCCGCAACAAGACTTATTGATGATTGATTGATTGACTCGGCGGGCTTGAGTGATGCTTGTTGTCTGATACGCTTGCTCTGGAGCAAGACTGCGGTGTTGATGTTTAGCAGCGGGGCATTGCTAAGGAAAATGTTTGACGTTGAAATAAACGTAGTGAAGTGTAGAACCAAATATCGATTTGGATCAAAGAAAATGTTTTTGTTTTGATTTTATCGTTATTTCGAATGCCAGTAGATCCAGTTTGACATTAAGATCTAAGCATTCTAAGAATGGGTGCCGATGAGCATTCCAGGCTAAAAGCGCAGCTGATTTTCAAGTTCTCTAATAGTTAAAAATTCCACTACAAGACAGAAAACTATCGCCGTCGCATCAGCGGTCATCAAATTACAAGTATTAAACGGTTGTCCGACGTTTCTTGTGTTTAGTTTTAATCGGTGAATTCAAGGAAAAATAATCTAATATTTCTAATCACTTTTCTTTACACATCCTGCACAGTCTGATGACATTGTACATTATACGTGTACATTTTCATTCTGTACGTACAGCTGCAGCATCTACAATCTGATGACATGATACATGTATATATACATGTATTCGTACTGTACATGTACGTGCAGCATCTGCAATCTGATGGCATGGTACGTGTACATTCATATATATACATTCATATATATTATATATGTACATTCATATATAACTGTACTACAGTATATGTGCACTCTTACAGCTGCAGCATCTACAATCTGATGACATGGTACATACACACTGTACGGTACAGCTGCAGTGTCTATACAGTCTAATGTACGAGTTATATTGACATGGTAGATGTGTACTATATTACTGTACATGTACAGTTCCAGCATCTATACACTCTGACTAAATGACATGGTACATGTGCACTCTACTGTTAGGTACAACTGCAGCATCTACAGCCCATTGTATTGAATGACATTGGTGCGTGCAGTACCGTATATATAGTTCCAATAATTATAAAAAGTTATATACCCCATGTGCTCGCTCTTAATTATAAGTTTTAGAGTTTTGCAATTTCAGGCAATTGCATTCTGTGAGATCGGAACTTTAAGACATTCATGGACTTCTTAATTACATACATGTGGGTGTTAAAGATTAATTGAATTTCCTGATAATAGTAGTTGCGCTGCATGAGTTTCGTTTGTTATTAAAAATGAAAAAGATGATTGTAGGTCGAAGACCTTTCATATTTAAGATATTTGAAATTCTTTTCTAAACGTAAGATGATCAAATTGAAATTTCTTGGACATATTTTTCTTGTGAGTCATAAATTGTTCTGTTCTCCATTCATTAGGTTAGAACTTCAGGTCGAAATTCCGAAGCGATCCAAAACCATTCAGTTGTACTTGAGATAACATAAAAGGCAAACTCAAATATTACCACGAGCGTAGCTTTCGATAACTTCAAAAGGGCGCAGCCAATTCTATGAGTCCCAGCTTCCGCAGTCTGCACAGGGCGATAGCAACTACTTTTGCTTGTTTGTTGATCATCTTGCTTCACTGATGCTACAAAAGGCACTAGAATCCCATAACAATGGCACTAGAATCCCATAACAATGGCACTAGAAGCCCATAACAATGGCACTAGAATCCCATAACAATGGCACTAGAATCCCATAACAATGGCACTAGAATCCCATAGAAATGGCACTAGAATCCCATAACAATGGCACTAGAATCCCATAACAATGGCACTAGAAGCCCATAACAATGGCACTAGAATCCCATAACAATGGCATTAGAATCCCATAACAATGGCACTAGAATCCCATAACAATGGCACTAGAATCCCATAACAATGGCACTAGAATCCCATAACAATGGCACTAGAAGCCCATAACAATGGCACTAGAATCCCATAACAATGGCACTAGAATCCCATAACAATGGCACTAGAATCCCATAACAATGGCACTAGAATCCCATAACAATGGCACTAGAATCCCATAACAATGGCATTAGAATCCCATATCAATGGCATTAGAATCCCATATCAATGGCACTAGAATCCCATAACAATGGCACTAGAATCCCATAACAATGGCACTAGAATCCCATAACAATGGCATTAGAATCCCATATCAATGGCACTAGAATCCCATAACAATGGCACTAGAATCCCAGAGAAATGGCACTAGAAGCCCATAACAATAACACTAGAATCCCAGAGAAATGGCACTAGAATCACATAACAATGGCACTAGAATCCCATAACAATGGCACTAGAATCCCATAACAATGGCACTAGAATCCCATAACAATGGCACTAGAATCCCATAACAATGGCACTAGAATCCCATAACAATGGCACTAGAATCCCATAACAATGGCACTAGAATCCCATAACAATGGCACTAGAATCCCATAACAATGGCACTAGAATCCCATAAAAATGGCACTAGAAGCCCATAACAATGGCACTAGAATCCCAGAGAAATGGCACTAGAATCACATAACAATGGCACTAGAATCCCATAACAATGGCACTAGAATCCCAGAGAAATGGCACTAGAATCACATAACAATGGCACTAGAATCCCATAGAAATGGCACTAGAATCCTATAGAAATGGCATTAGAATCCCATAACAATGGCACTAGAATCACATAACAATGGCACTAGAATCCCATAACAATGGCACTAGAATCCCATAGAAATGGCACTAGAATCCCATAACAATGGCATTAGAATCCCATAACAATGGCACTAGAATCCCAGAGAAATGGCACTAGAATCACATAACAATGGCACTAGAATCCCATAGAAATGGCACTAGAATCCCATAACAATGGCATTAGAATCCCATAACAATGGCACTAGAATCACATAACAATGTCACTAGAATCCCAGAGAAATGGCACTAGAATCCCATATCAATGGCACTAGAATCCCATAACAATGGCATTAGAATCCCAGAGAAATGGCACTAGAATCCCATAAATGGCACTAGTAGAATCCCATAACAATGGCACTAGAATCCCATAAATAGCACTAGTAGAATCCCATAACAATGTCACTAGAAGCCCAGAGAAATGGCACTAGAATCCCATATCAATGGCACTAGAATCCCATAGAAATGGCACTAATAGAAATGGCACTAGAATCCCATAGAAATGGCACTAGAATCCCATAACAATGGCATTAGAATCCCACAACAATGGCATTAGAATCCCATAACAATGTCACTAGAAGCCCAGAGAAATGGCACTAGAATCCCATATCAATGGCACTAGAATCCCATAACAATGGCATTAGAATCCCATAGAAATGGCACTAGAATCCCATAGAAATGGCACTAGAATCCCATAACAATGGCATTAGAATCCCATAACAATGGCATTAGAATCCCATAACAATGTCACTAGAAGCCCAGAGAAATGGCACTAGAATCCCATATCAATGGCACTAGAATCCCATAACAATGGCACTAGAATCCCATATCAATGGCACTAGAATCCCATAACAATGGCATTAGAATCCCAGAGAAATGGCACTAGAATCCCATAAATGGCACTAGTAGAATCCCATAACAATGGCACTAGAATCCCATAAATGGCACTAGTAGAATCCCATAACAATGGCACTAGAATCCCATAACAATGGCACTAGAAGCCCAGAGAAATGGCACTAGAATCCCATAACAATGGCACTAGAATCCCATAACAATGTCACTAGAAGCCCAGAGAAATGGCACTAGAATCCCATAACAATGGCACTAGAATCCCAGAGAAATGGCACTAGAATCACATAACAATGGCACTAGAATCCCATAACAATGGCATTAGAATCTCATAACAATGGCACTAGAATCCCATAGAAATGGCACTAGAATCCCATAACAATGGCATTAGAATCCCATAACAATGGCACTAGAATCCCATAGAAATGGCACTAGAATCCCATAACAATGGCATTAGAATCCCATAACAATGGCACTAGAATCCCATAGAAATGGCACTAGAATCCCATAACAATGGCATTAGAATCCCATAACAATGGCACTAGAATCCCATAACAATGGCACTAGAATCCCATAACAATGGCACTAGAATCTCATAACAATGGCACTAGAATCCCATAACAATGGCACTAGAATCCCATAACAATGGCACTAGAATCCCATAACAATGGCACTAGAATCCCATAACAATGGCACTAGAATCCCATAACAATGGCACTAGAATCCCATAAGAATGGCATTAGAATCCCATAACAATGGCACTAGAATCCCATAGAAATGGCACTAGAATCCCATAACAATGGCACTAGAATCCCATAACAATGGCACTAGAATCCCATAACAATGGCATTAGAATCCCATAACAATGGCACTAGAATCCCATAACAATGGCACTAGAATCCCATAACAATGGCATTAGAATCCCATAACAATGGCACTAGAATCCCATAACAATGGCACTAGAATCCCATAACAATGGCACTAGAATCACATAACAATGGCACTAGAATCCAATAGAATGGCACTAGAATCCAATAGAATGGCACTAGAATCCCATAACAATGGCATTAGAATCCCATAACAATGGCACTAGAATCCCATAGAAATGGCACTAGAATCCCATAACAATGGCATTAGAATCCCATAACAATGGCACTAGAATCCCATAACAATGGCACTAGAATCCCATAACAATGGCACTAGAATCCCATAACAATGGCACTAGAATCCCATAACAATGGCACTAGAATCCCATAACAATGGCACTAGAATCCCATAACAATGGCACTAGAATCCCATAACAATGGCACTAGAATCCCATAACAATGGCACTAGAATCCCATAAGAATGGCATTAGAATCCCATAACAATGGCACTAGAATCCCATAGAAATGGCACTAGAATCCCATAACAATGGCACTAGAATCCCATAACAATGGCACTAGAATCCCATAACAATGGCATTAGAATCCCATAACAATGGCACTAGAATCCCATATCAATGGCACTAGAATCCCATAACAATGGCACTAGAATCACATAACAATGGCACTAGAATCCAATAGAATGGCACTAGAATCCAATAGAATGGCACTAGAATCCCATAACAATGGCATTAGAATCCCATAACAATGGCACTAGAATCCTATAGAAATGGCACTAGAATCCCATAACAATGGCACTAGAATCCCATAACAATGGCACTGGAATCCTATAGAAATGGCACTAGAATCACATAACAATGGCACTAGAATCCCATAACAATGGCACTAGAATCCTATAGAAATGGCACTAGAATCACATAACAATGGCATTAGAATCCCATAACAATGGCACTAGAATCCCATAACAATGGCACTAGAATCCCATAACAATGGCACTAGAATCACATAACAATGGCACTAGAATCCAATAGAATGGCACTAGAATCCAATAGAATGGCACTAGAATCCCATAACAATGGCATTAGAATCCCATAACAATGGCACTAGAATCCTATAGAAATGGCACTAGAATCCCATAACAATGGCACTAGAATCCCATAACAATGGCACTGGAATCCTATAGAAATGGCACTAGAATCACATAACAATGGCACTAGAATCCCATAACAATGGCACTAGAATCCTATAGAAATGGCATCGTTCAAACGCAGAAGTGCGTCCAAAACAGCTTTGGTTCCTGAGTGCTTGGATCTATAATTTTGCTTGTTTCTTTACTTCCATTTTTTATTTCCTGACTGCAGTTGCTCCTGCGCTCCTTTAGCTTTGGTCTGACCAGTTGTCTTGATTTCCGCGTTTAAGCGCGGTGCCTCATTGACTTGTGACTTGTGGTGATTTACCAGTGGTGCAGCTTTCCCTCTATCTACCTATAGTAAATCTGAGTTGTTACAAAATTAAATGGACACAGAGTGCTGTACGAATGTACATGAACACGCCAGGGAGTAGTACACAGTCTAGCCAGTAGACAAGCATTTGACATTGCAGTGTGCGGTACGCATACATGCTTTACAATAGCGTACCAGCAGCTGTAAAAGCGTGCATTTGTCTCCTAAATGTATTGGGCCTTCCGACTAGCTATCTGCATGGTCAGTGATACACATTAGATGAACGGTTTTCTGCGTCACCTTGGAGAATTCAGTAAGCGTAGTCAGCATTGTCCATCGCAACACTTTGCGGCTAGAGGCATTTGTGAACAACGGTCTCAGTCTGGCAAACCTGGCAGCGAACCTCGCAGCACCAGTGAAATCTGCAGTGGCACTTGTGCTGCAGTACCACCTTCTCTGATACGTGGCCGCGGCCGCAGCACAAGCTGCCGCAGGACTGGCCGCCTGAGCTCTCAAGGCTGCACTCCCGACCCTCGGTGCCAAGCGAGCCTCGACGAATCTGCGTGGTTAAAGGCGGAATGAGTCATCTAGGTTTCTGCAAACTTGACGTTCAGACAAAATATGCAACTTTTCACACACATTGCGGCTGCAGTAGGACGGGCTGCGCTGCCAGAACACAAGCTCAGCGGGGTGCACTGGCTGATGAGTCCGCCTGTGCAGAAGCCGGCGGCTTCTCCATCGGCGACTAACTTTCACGGCTGAGTCGTAGCGCATGCGCAGCGCGGCGGAGATCTCTAGCATGCTGGGCACCACGCGCCAGCAAGAGCGGAGAGAGCACGACCCACTGATGCCGTGACAGCGACAGACTGTCTTCACGCCTGATCTAACCACCTGTTTTCATAGAGGCCATCATGGGAGAAATTGAGTCAGTCCTATTGATCTGTCAACAGTAGCGAGCAGCTGTATACAAGATCTACCATCCGATACAAACTACATTGAATGCTGTTTATGTAGTGCGAGATGTGTTCATGCGTCAGTTAGCTCCTTGCACGCACGTGTTATATTTTAGGTTGTTTTTGCTCTGGATGTCCAAAATTACATAAATTACTCTAAGAGCTGGTGACGAAGGCGCACTACCCACCAGTCTTCCTGCGCCATTGTTATGCAGCAGGCTCAGCATGCGCAGCTTCTTTCTACGCCGTCGCTTCCGCTCTCGACGTGTCAGGTTGACTTCTCGCAGGCGAACTGTTGTGCCAAGGGCGGTGGCATCCATGAACCGCGCTGCCAGCCGGTCCCCGTCGTATATGTTGTCGCTGCAGCCGGACCAGTGGTAAACCTTCTCTGGTGCCTCCTCTGTTGGGGGCAGCAGGTGCGGATCGCTTGGCCTCGGCGGCTCGGCCATGTGCCGGGCACAACTGCAGACCGTCATGTTGCCTGAAGTCCAAAAGTTGAAAGATTCAACGGTTAGAAATACCATTAGTCATTTTCCCGCAAAATTTTCACTTAGGGGATCACGGACTCAAAGAAAAATCTTCCAGGATTTTGAAAATTTCCTGTCCCTAATCCCAGCAAGCATATAGCCGAGCCCAGCAGGGATATCAGAATGTCAAGCACAAACAGTTTTTCAGTCTAGCTCAGCTTCGGGGCTTTGCACACGACAGAGCAATCGAAACTTTTGTCTAAATGATGTAATGAGAAGCTAGTCTGTGTACTTTACACCGTATTTAGACCACGCCTGCTAATCTCGCATTCTATACGAATGAACGCAAATTACTACTCTTGCACCAGTAGCAAGGAAAGCTACGTATATATTCACTGTATGTCACAGCATTTCTACACGCTCGTTAATGACGTCCCTGAATTCAGGCATTTATAAATGGCCTTACCGAGGCTGCATGCCTTAGCGATGGAATGCGTGACTCCGGCTGATGTGACGGCCTGCACGAATGCCGTCTCCCTGGTTGACCGGCGCAGCCCAAACCGAATCGCGTCACTTCGCTGTGAGCAGTTCCAGCGGGTCACCTGAAACTCGCGGGCGCAGTGCATCAGCGAGCCGTGCACTCCCATTCGAATGTGGGGCATGAGATCCTGCTGCCGACGACAAAAGTTGCGTTGCAGCGGGTGCAGATCGCGGCAGGCCGCCTCCTGCGACTCTACAGTGGCCTGGTCAGCTGCATCCTGGAGAAACTGGGGAGGCAGTCTGAAAAGAGCGGATAAAGAGGGCTGTCTAGATAGATATTTTGAGCGCAAGTGCATCTGAGACTCCGCGAAAAGATTTTGTGCAAATTGCTTTCCATAAAGAGTTTGCATTAACTCGCTCGAACAACAAGTCGACTTTAAGACGGACAACGAGCCAGCCAAAAACTCGAGATACGTATCTCCACACCGGCCTGGGCCCATCTAAGCGACCTGTGGCACCTTCGCGGACTCAAGTTGGCAGGTGACTCCATTTTGCTGGCCCACACTCAGATGCGCCGGACCCCCTACCGGTGAAGCCAGAAGCATACACTGATCAGGCGTTTTGCCTGCTTGCTGACACCGGTGCCCAGATTCTGTCGGCAGCGCGGCTGACTGAATAAAAGATCACACAGCTGCAGGCCCCAGGCCCGAGGCGCTCCATAAGACAGCTCTTTATTGGCCTTTAAAAAACATTTTTTGTTTCAGTCATATTGTTTTTGTGTAATACAGATGCAGTTTTCCCATTGTTTAATACAATAATAATTGTAACTCTCTCTGAAAGACGAATGACAGCTGCTAAAATTATCAGTGAACTGCAGAAGGCCATTCGCACTATTAGTCTCCCTCAACTACATGTAGAGCAGCAATTATTTTTTGCTTAGTAAAGTAATTGACCATAAGAATATAAGGTCGACACAAAGAATTTCGGTGCAGTAAAGGACAACGGACCGAGCGCGAAAGTCCTACCGCGAAGCGACTTACAGCTGAGAGGTTCGAATCTTGGGAGAAGGATCTCATTGCGCTTCACCTTTCAGCCCAACAGACTCGGCCTTCTCAAATGAATTCGAGAGCAGCTGTGTGATCTAGTGAGATGCAGTGAGAGCTAGGCTAATCATATGCAGGGTCATTGCTGCGGACACACAAATGACTAAATTTCCTTTCGAGATTCCCGTGCCGCCATTCAGACTGCGGCGGAGTATTTTTATCGTTCCCTTCTGCAACGGACGGCCCACACAAGTTTTCTTTTAACTGCATTCTGCTGCCTGACCCAGATTTAAGGACACTTGGAGAAAATGAAAATACTGACCCTCTCCTAGACTCCCTTATATTCAAAGCCATTCAGCCAGTTTAATTTTCACCGTTAGCATTGCTAAGTTTTTTAGATGAAGATGCAGAAAAAATTGAATAACTGACTAGTCCATTTCCACCGTTCTAGCATTTCAGGCTTCCGTAACTTTAAAGTCTTATTTTATAATGAAATTAAACCTGTCAACAAGCATTTTCTACTGCTGGTAAGGAGTTGAAGAAAGGGTTTGTACAGAAAATGAATGTGCCAGGTGCTGCAAGTTCTCATGGATGTCGGCACAATGAAAGTTTTAAAATGGCGATATCTATATTTGATTATGTGCAGATAAAAAATAACTGTTCCAAGTTTTGTTGCCGGCAGTCGATTGCGAAAATCAATTTTGTTTTTATAGAAAGTGAGTTCGTTTTCAGGCCTGCGTACATGTACTATGCCATTGTTTCTCAATGGTCGGTGCAGCAATGTATTGATAGTATGGAACGATTCCAGAACGCTAGCGAAGGCAAACGCTTTTGACGCACGAGTTAGCGTTCATGAATCTCGTTCTTATTTGATTCTATTTTAATCATAGATCATGCAGTTAAACCAGAGACAAAATAAAGTCTGAACGATCGGGAGTGCAAGATTGACAATTCTGCACGCAGAATCAAATAACAATGTAACCGGAGCGCGTCTGGTTCGTGCAGTCACGCCCATAGACCCTCGTGCTTTAGCGTCACTGCACTCCCAGCCGTGCTCATTGCTTGGTGCCTCATTGTTTAGCAATTTGACGATCATTATTCACATTTTTAATGCATAACAATCCATTACTACAAACAATGGATATGTGAATGGATCGTCACATATGTGACGATCATATGTGAATAATGATTGCTAAACAGCTACACGTAAATGAAAGACTGCTAAGAACTCACGAAAATCCACTGCATGAGGTGCATTGAAGCATCAGCTGCAACAGCAGTGACAACAGCAGAAGCGACGGCAGATTTTGAGCGTGAAGCATCGAGACGCTAGCGCAGGTGCGCTGAGAGCCCATGCCTGGGCAGTCGACTCGACAGTCAGCGCCAGGAGGACCTGCTGAGGGTCGTGTGCCTTCTGTCTTGTCTTGGCTGGAATATGGCCAAGTGGTGATCCTCTTGTTGATGCTGGAATGGTCTGCAGAGCACAGCAATAAGTAGTAACACTCCTGAAGAGGGCTGAAGATAAAATACCGAGACGGAAGCGGCAGGAATGACCGATGACACTTCAGTCAGCAGCGAAGTGTGGGCTAAGAGATGTGACCAGCGCCAATTTACACGCATCTGTTGCTGCTTGCAATGGGCGCTTCAATCTGAGGTGTCACCTTTTTGAATCTGCCATTTCTTTTTCTTGCCCCTCAGAATGCAGCTACGATTGGTCCAGTGGCGCCATTCGTCACGCAAACCAACGACAGCCTTTACGTTGGTGTCTCACCCTGTGCTGGGCAGAAATGATTGATGAGGCCTCATCAGTGTTTGAATTTTCCAGAATTTTCTTGCTGATGTCCTACGGCACCCAAGGTCCAGATTCTATAAAAGGTAACACAAGAGATCCCACCTAACTGCAATTAGGGGTGATTAGCTGGGCACACCATTTAAGCATTAATCCTCCATCCGGAAACCTCGATTGATGGGAGTTCAGTTGAAGTCCTAATCTGCGCACTGAGGTCCCATAGAATTTTTGATATTTCTAAAAGCGATTTTTTATCCTGCTAAATTGTAAATAAAGTCATATACATGTATGTCAAAGCCTCAAAGAATTCTAATTCTAGGATAATGTCAGTGTGACAACGATAAGAATTTTGGGCGCCTCCCAATGCGAAGACGGCGCTCTTGATGTTAAAAGTTTTACAAGCTAATTTAAGATTCCTAACAACTCCTTCAGGATTCCCTCAAACTGGAGCTCTTTAAATCATTTTTGCCATGTAAGCAAGATTCTAGTAGCGCAGCACAATGTGGCTTCCAATAAACAGGCCTCGCTGGTAGACCGCGGCTGTAAGACAAATTTAGTGGCTGCACGGGAGAGAAAGCATATAATACATGTATTACTTTAAACTTTAATGTGCATGTATAATAATGACAACAGCAAAGCACGAATACATTTTTTGCAATAGAGACTGAAATATTGGAAATATATTGGATGGCAGCATCCATAAATTACACCGAAAAGAAAGAGATAGCTTCTTCAGCTCTCATGTCATAAACTATTTTGCTTTCAGACGAATGCAAGCACACCGTTGCAAATAATCAACAAGCACCACTGCATGGAACATAGACGAAATACGCAGTAAAAGGATACGAGCGTGGGTATTGCGATCCCACAGCCTTTATCACTTGTCTATCCCCATGCACTAGTTTTGGTAGCTAACGGGATACTCAGAATATTCTGCGTAAAGAATATTATTCTATTATTCTTTTATTGTCCCTGACGTTCAGGGTAATGGATAAATAATCTGCGGTCCCAGTGCGTGACAACGTGGGGCTTAGACATGCATTGTTTGTAGTAATGTATTATTGTTCTGCATAAAAAATGCGAATAATGATAGTCAAATTGCTAAGCAATGATAATATACTACGAGTAATATTGATGGGCTGCAGAGGGCAAAAACGAGCTATAACGCCGAGGCGCGTAGCGCCGAGGAGTGTTAGCTCGTTTCTGCCCGATGCAGCCCATCCATATTAGTGTTACAGTTAGCGGGCGTTTCACGGCCCACTGAGACTGTCTATGGTAAAATCCCATTTACGAGTATTCCAATGCATTCAGTCGGTTTCACGGCCCACTGAAAATGTCTATGGCAAAGTCAGAAGAAAGCGGGGTCAAGGGGCGCTGAGCCCCCTTGCGGAGCCCCCTTTGCACACCAGCACTCTAGAGAAAGAAAGAATGAATGAATCTAAAAAAATATATATGGCCAAAATTCCTTATTTTGCGAATTTAAATAATAGTAACTGATTTTAAGCATTATTAAGCAGTACTAAGCTTTACTTTCAAAATATAACGTTACAAGTTGTAGAAACATTAACTAGATACTTATACCGGTATGCATACGAGCTTTTTTACTTACTGAAGTCGGCCATAGATAATTGCAGCGGGCAGGATGCTGTGTGTTTCATCCCGTTTCATCACGCCTAGGTTAACTATAATGGTTGGTTATTCGTGAGACTTTAGGATAACCGCATTGTTGAACTTCAGTGGGGCCATAGACAGAAAGGGCATCGAAAGGAGAGAGGGGTTACCGAGGAGAGAGACATAAAGACTGAGGTGGTTTACTGGAGTTTGGGCCATAGACGACGAAGTGGCAAACAGGCCGGGGGCTTAAGAGGGTGGAAAAGAAGATGTGGAGAGAAAGAGAGAATCTAGGAAACGCCTACTATTCTATGGCCCAGTTTTATGCATGGATAAAGGAAAAGGAGTAATGGAATCAATGCTGATGAGCCATTTTTTGACCTTCGAATTTGACCCCTGTCTGTCACAGAACTAAAGACCCAGGATATATTTGAGTGTCCGGGGTTCCGAGTGTCAAAAAAGCATGAATACAGGGCTGCATACTAGTGACTCACATTAGTAATCATTTTTCTTCATCCGTACTTTGAGTCCTTGAGAAGCGGTCATGTGGAATGCGATGAATGCTGAGGCGAAGCCGTTGCGAGCGGAAAGTCCGAAAGACGGCCAAGATGATCTACAATAAGATAGCACATCAGTGGCAGTGGCATGTGTACGGAGCATTGCAGACTGGCTGCAATTGTGTTGAGTGATTTTGTCGGATCGGCATGCTGATGTAGAAGCTAAAATTCAATGGGTGGCAATCCAAACTGAAGATTTTTACGACTCGGCTGCGCTGAGAACTGAATTCCAAGCACGTACCATGTTTAAAGGTTAGCTTCAGAATCATCAGGTTCTCGCTCTTCCCTGAGTGATTCAGATCGGATGAAGCGTTAATAATCAGTCAAATAATTATGGACACAGGAATATTTATTGAATCATTGATGGAATTTTAAATAGACGATATTGTAGCTCGTGTAGCTCCGATCCTACGCCGAGACCTGTACCCTGGAAAAGCAGCTGGACGCTGCGCTGTGCGTGCGCTGCGGCCCGGACTCTGAGACCAACGTCGCGCTAGGGCCCGCCTAACGCGGCCTTCTGACCTGCTGCGCGAGAGATGACTCAGGCTGACTAGCCACGTCATCATCCGGTCGGAGTCGCTGTAGCGAGCCATTCATTACACGACAGTTGTTGTTGTGGACGGCGTGTAGGGTCCGCGGAGACGAGGCCAAGGACAAACGACGCGCTACCCCGAGCTGCTCCTGTGTCCTGACATCCCCCTTGTGGCCGGCGAGGTGTTTTTGTTGTTGTAGCCAAATAATTTTATCAGCTTAGAACGATTAATGTTCGTGAGACAAATATAAGCGTTGCATTTACACAGGTTTTGAACTGAGACTCGTAACATTCTACAAGGAACTAACGTCTATGATCAACGTTATCTGCGAATAACGTGATGAAACTGTCGTAGACGAACCAACTTAACATTAACAGCTGCAATATTCTATATTTTAGGGTATCAAGGTGCAACCGCAAACATGCACATGTACACATGCAACATTTAAGACGACCTGTCTTTCGGACAATTGGAAAAAAGACCAATACTCAGGGGCGTCGCCAATGGGGGGGACATGTCCCCCCCCAGTAAAAGATCTGGGGGGGACATGCCAGTGCTTTGTCCCCCCCACCCCACCTTGTGGCCCGTTGTGGAAATCAATAATTTTGCTGCATGGCGAGAAAACATAGCGCCTACGGCGCTAAAATGAATGACTGCGGCGCAAAATGAATGACTGCGGCGCTAAAATGAGTGCCTGCGGCGCTAAAATGAATGACTGCGGCGCTAAAATGGTGCCTGCGGCGCTAACATGAGAGCATGCGGCGCTAAAATGAGTAGGATGTAGGATTCTGAAATGAAGAATTCTTGGCTGTGCCCCCCCACCATAAAATCCATGGTGACGCTACTGCAATACTTGTACACAATCTGTCGAGGCAAGCTCCAAAAAGATTAAACACGCATTTTGGCGATTTTACTACCTCAATTTACAATTGATTCGTCTGAAAACAAAGGGAATTGCTAATGCTAATGCAAAGTCTGGGTATAGTTGGTGGATAAAGCGTTCTCGCAGTTCGACTCGCGCAATACAGGACCATTTTATCTCCATGTTCCACGCTTGTAAGTAAGCATAAGCTTGTCGTCATTCGTGCCAAATCCAGTAGAGTTTGAGACTCAATAGTAAAGACACCGTAACTGACTCTCCAACTCTCGCGCCCAATATTAGACTTGATTACTGCCAATCTCTCTTGGCTCAAAGTAAAAAATAACCCTAGATTTCGTAGGACAAAGATTGCATCTTTAACATCAGAGTTTCATATAAGAAACTTAGCCACAAAAAACTGGGCATCAAAAATGAAACCCGCGCATTTAGTTAGTTAGTTAGCTATACAACAGAGAGAAAGAGACCCGCTGCGCCTCCTGCTCTAATCGATTGACCAGACACTCAGTACAGACGCAGAGACCCTGCTTGGAATGCTCTGCTGACTGGTTCTGCATGTGCAACCCACTGGGTTTCCTGTACCAAAACATGCCAGAAGGCCCAAGGCACATGGTGAAGAAGACCCAGCATTCAGATTCAAACTATTTAGCAATAGACTGCTGGTGGGCAGACAGTAGGTACAGAATACGAGCCGTAGATGTATCAATCGAATGCCTCGAAGTTAAGTTTACCAGCGTCTCTTTGCGAAATGATTAGCTTCGAGCGAAAATAGCATTCGCACAGGAAGTTGCAAGCATATGGGCAAACACGATGGACAATAGGGGGAGAAATGCAGGAGTTTGTTTCAGTCATTGTAGACATTAGCAACATTTGGGGCCGCATTGCAGCGATATTGCTTCTCTTTTTTCCGATTCTCCTCGGGGCAAGAAACCAACGACTTCTGGCAGACAGTTGAAGAAACAAGCTCCGCTTCGCATACCTTGATTGGCAACTCGAACAGTAACTGGGAGGGGGGTTCTGGTGACTGGGGCACAAGAGCCTAGGGAGCCATCCGTTCACCTTCAGGCAAAACAATACCACAGTGGATTAATGGCCGAATTAACCTGGGGCCATATGTCCCGACTAGGTCTAACCTCTGCGGGCCCCACTGGGATGGAAAAGAACAGAATTTTGCACTGCCACAAAGTTACCACCAGAAGACCCATGCAAATATTTCCGAATGTCGAAATGATCAAGACTCGAACGAGTTTCCTTCATTTGAATAATAATGTAAGCAATAGTATATTGCGAAGAAAAATTGCATTATAAAATTTTAGAGAAAAATAGATGCACTCAAAGCGAAT
This sequence comes from Macrostomum lignano, assembly GCA_002269645.1. Taxonomy (NCBI): domain Eukaryota; kingdom Metazoa; phylum Platyhelminthes; family Macrostomidae; genus Macrostomum; species Macrostomum lignano. The sequence goes on from NIVC01003205.1 coordinate 108,449, forward strand.
CAGTTGAAAATCACTCGCATATGCAGACTTTGTGCATAGGCTAGGGAAGTACAGACATCAGCAACATCCGCACGGACAAGAAAGTAAAGCTGTCAACAATAAGCCAGCCAGTTATAATTATAGACATAGACAGAGATTTGTTTGCATCTGGCATAGGTTAAAAAATCACAAATATTGTAAAATAAAAGTACAATATACATTTAAAAAAAGCAACTATCAGATAGTAAAACTTTAGGACTAGCTAGTGACAGAAAATAAATATTGAAGTGTGAACTTCAGCAGAACAAGTAGCACACCAGATCTAGTTGGGTTGGGTGTCACAACGTGAAGCGAATAGCAATCATAATAATGCTCATCGTGTAAAAAATATGCAAATACACTAATTATTGAAATATAAATTGTTGCAGTGCACAGTGTAATTGGCATGAACGAACGGTACGATTAAGAGTAAAACAGTTGAAATAATAGATGCTCCTGCAATAATAATGCGATTGCAATTGCATGCGGCAATGACAAGGCAGATAAACAGAGCACACTGAAACATGCGAGGGAGATTGACATTACTGGATGTTATTAACACGGGAATAAGTGTGAAACCTCAAAAATATATGGAGCAATACTGAAATATCAATGTTGAACAAAATCTGCGTCAATAATGATGCATACTGACCCCACTCGATGCTGTTATTTTTCTAATAGTTGTTGCAATCGCAAGGAGTAATGAAGCTGGCACGCACGCACATGACGGCCATACTACGAGTAATTTACTAGTCCCTAATTTGCACCAGAATGATATAAAAGCAATCTCCTGCGAACTCTCTTAGCGATAATTATTTTTAAACTTAAATGGCCACGCCAAGGTCATGAAAAATCCACACAGGATAATATTCACATCAGTTTTGTTGCAGAATTGAAATTTCAATTTATCAAATATGATATGTATTTCAGACGTACTGATAATGCACATGCATATAGGGCAAATCAAATTAGTTCGGAGTAAAAAATATATGGAAGCGCCAATTGAGACGAGTCGAAACTGATCTACTTGCAAAACTTCGGCTTAGGTGCAACTTTAGGCGGCTTTACAGGGGTCCCGCTGGCTGACAAGGGCGCAGAGCCCGGCAACTCAGCTGGCGCAACTACTGCCGAAGAGGCAGCGCCGGATTCTGCTACCACTGGTGGTGATGACCCCGCTGTCACCAATGTTGACTGAGGTGGCTCCGGCCAACGCCGCACACGCAGCGTGTCAGCGTGGCCCTCAAGGGCAAAGCGGTCGGCAGCTGATTCGGGCAGATCGGAGACCAGATCTGGAGCCCGCTTGGCCGCTGGAAGTTGCACTTTGGCTGTAAGCAGTGCTTGTGGATCGGCATAAGGAGACTCCGTGTCGTATGTAAGGAGCTCAAGGCCAGCGATTACTTCTTGCAAAGCCTGATCGATGCTCTGCATATCCTGATCCGATGAAGCCGCTGATGCCGATGCAACAGTTGAAGATGGCGACGATGGTGATATTGAAGACGTTGAAGCCGTAGATACTGCTGTCTCCACTGCGGGTGTTGCTTTCTGTTGAGCAGGTGGTGCTTTAGAGGTTACAGTGTTGATGAGGAACTTGCTGACTGATGGTTAGTTGGACTGATGTTGCCAGTTGCGTCAGTCAAAGATGAAATCGATTTTGCAAAAGTCTGTGACGTCGGCTCTGCTTGCGGCATGGACACAGTCGCGGTCTGTGGCACACTTTTTGGTGCAGTTTGAGCAGTTTGTAGTTGTGTCTGAAGAAATCTGGGATACGTCTTGGGTGCTTGCTCAGTGGAACCAACCGTCGCTGCGCTCGGCGTTTTTGAGTTCTCAACGTTTGATGGGACGATCTGTGACGGGTGGGTAGCTTTCGGTGCAGCTGAAGGCACTGAGGTGTCTGATGCTGATGTTGCGAGTGCAGCTGACTTTGAGGATGCTGCTGCTCAGGTTGCTGTGGTTGCTGTAGTTGCGGCTGCTGAGTGTTTGCTGCAAGCGCTTCAGATTCTGTAGACGAGTGTCGCAGCCTGGCCACATATGCATCGGGAATTAGGCCCTCTTTACCAGAGGCATTGACAACACGCAGCCACTCGGCGGTAAGGCGGCTGACTACAGTGAGGACGTCCCTTTGTTGAAACTGAGTTCGCGTGATGTTCGCGCTTCAAATGAGTACTTGGCCGCTACCATGTAGCGCTCTCAGGCTCTGGAAACACAAACCAAGCGCTTGTTTATTAGATATCGAAAGGGTGAAATATGCTGCCTTTCCTGATATTATGCAAACAGATTCAACTGATTGCAAGTAACAGAATGATACGGTGGACTTGCATTGTAAGGAAAATGAGTAAAAATGAATATTGAAAAGACGATTGCATAAATAGGATTGAGAGACTAAAGTTTTGTATTCGCGTTTTTCTTTTCCTAGAATTCTGTAGCGAAATCGCGCGCAAGATGTTTCCATGTTAGGACGTGAGCTGAACTCGGATTCTAGATTTCCAGTTCCATTCCGCAAACGCAGAAGAGATTTCAGGTGTTGGGGTAAAAGCCTAGCGCCTTCCTGCACATACTAGAGAACCCTTGACTCACCCATCTCGGAGCAAACGGACTGCTCTTCTTCGTCTTCCACATCGAAGTCGTCTTCCATTCTTTTACGGTAGATGGGCCCGGGCACGTCTTTGCGCACAAAGATGTCGGACTCGTGCTCAATAATTAGCTTCATCAGGTGAGTGATAGAACCTTGGTAGATCACTGGGTCGCGGTTAGGCGGCACGGGAAGGAAGGAAGGCGCTAGACAAATCGACAGGTTGTAGGAATCCATCAAGTTTTCATCCGCGAATTGGGACAGGTGGTTCAGAAAAGCAAATATGAACCTGAAAGGTTGCATTGCATAAACCATAGATATTTTTACAAAGTTTAGTAAAAGACTAAAGATCTAGAGCGGTACAAACCAATAGCGTTATATGCATATTACATAAAATAAAAATAAAAAAACGCATTGGCCAAACTTGTAAGTCGTATTATTCTACTGATCGTCAGCAAGTAGTATAATAAATTAAAGCTGAAATTTTTGGAAAGTCTGCAAATTAAAAACTCCAAACACTTGGTGGGAAAACGGGGTAGGTGAAATAGAAATTGCATTCCTGTTTTATGGCGCTTTACGAGTAGAAGTAAAAGTTTTAGGATCTGTGAGACTCGTAATAACGTATAGAATTGATCTTGCACTAAACTTAGACGATATGAAAGGACTTAGGCATTACGTTCT